>VYZW01033114.1:6176-24072 GCA_013401315.1 Balaeniceps rex
GGTATCAGAGTTATGCTAAAGAAAATCAGGAGAACAAGAGAATCTTGAGGCCATGGCATAAAGGGAAAATGAAAGAAATTCTGAGAAAATTTGAATATGAAAGAACTTCTAGACATGCAAAAGAACTTTTACAGCCATTCAAACACATTGCAAACTTTTTATCACCAGAGGAAGGAACCTACAACAGTCTGGTGACATTAATACCAAATTAATATCATATGGGAAAGAATTGGCAGGCAATTCTCAAATTTTTTTGAGATCTGGAATAGTCAGAATTCAGCTTTTTCTGACAGATGAGCAACAGGTCAAATATGTTTGCATCCTCACTTTTGGAACCAATAAATAAGAAAAACCTACTCAAATGGAGAGTGATAACAGAAAAGTAATAAGACATTTTCAGTCATGGCAGCTTGTCTGATTTGTCATCCCACCCACCTGCTCTCTAAAAACCACTTATGTAGAACTTGCTGTACTGGATCAAGATGGTGATCCTCATGATGCAGTAACCTGCCTGGGACAATGGCCAGGACCAGTCTCTTTGCAGAAAAAGCCCTGAACAAAGCAGCTGAAGGATAACCTTCCTAAAGAGAAGTTTCCCTCTGAATCTCAATAGATCATAGAATCATAGAATGGGTTGTGTTGGAAGGGACCTTAAATATCATCTAGTTCCAACCCCCCTACCATGGGCAGGGACACCTTTCACTAGACCAGGTTGCTCAAAGCCCCATCCAGCACCTTCCAAGGATGGGGCATCCACAACTTCTCTGGGCAACCCAGTGCCTCACCACCCTTGCAGTGAAGAATTTCTTCCTTATATCTAATCTAAATCTACTCTCTTTCAGTTTAAAGCCATTACCCCTTGTCCTATCATGACATGCCCTTGTAAAAAGTCCCTCTCCAGCTTTCTTGTAGGCCCCCTTCAGGCACTGAAAGGCTGCTATAAGGTGTCCCAGGAGCCTTCTCTTCTCCAGGCTGAACCACCCCAACTCTCAGCCTTTCTTCATAGGAGAGGTGCTCCAGCCCTATGATCATCTTCGTGGCCCTCCTCTGGACTCGCTCCAACGGTCCATGTCCTTCTTATGTTGGGGGCCCCAGAGACAAGCACAGCACTTCAGGTGGGGTCTCACGAGGGGAGTAGAATCACCTCCCTCGACCTGCTGGTTACGCTTCTTTTGATGCAGCCCAGGATACGGTTGGCTTTCTAGGCTGTGAGCTCAGATCGCTGGGTCATGTTGAGCTTCCCATCAACAAACACCCCCAAGTCCTTCTCCTCAGGGCTGCTCTCAATCCATTCTCCGCCCAGCCTGTATTTGTGCTTGGGATTGCTCTGATCCATGTGCAGGACCTTGCACTTGGCCTTGTTGGACTTCAAGAGGCTTGCACAGGCCCACCTCTCAAGCCTGTTTGACAGGTCCCTCTGGATGTCATCCCTTCCCTCCAGCATGTCAACTGCACCACACAGCTTAGTGTTGTCAGCAACTCGCTGCGGGTGCACTCAATCCCACTGTCTATGTCACCAACAAAGATGATAAACAGCGCCTGTCCCAATACCAACCTCTGAGGAATGCCACTTGTCTCCACTTGGGCATCGAACCATTGACTGCTTTGAGTGCGACTTTATCCACCGAGTGGTCCATCCGTCAAATCCACGTCTCTCCAATTTAGAGACAGGGATCACAGTGTCAAATGCTTTGCACAAGTCCAGGTAGATGATGTCAGTTGCTCTTCCCTTATCCACCAACACTTTAACCCTGTCACAGAAGGCCACCAAATTTGTCAGACAAGATTTGCACTTAGTGAAGCCATGTTGGCTGTCAGCAATCACCTCCTTATTTTCTATGTGCGCTAGTGTAATTTCCAGGAGGATCTGCTCTATGATCTCGCCAGGCACAGAGGTGACACCGACTGTGGTTCCCCGGGTCTTCCTTTTTTCCCTTTATAAAAATGGAGGTTATTTTTCCCCTTTTCCAGTCAGTGGGAACTTCAGCGGACTGCCACGTCTTCCCAGATATGATGGATAGTGCCTTAGCAACTCCATCTGCCAGTTCCCTCAGGATCCACGCATGCATCTTATCAGGTCCCATGGACTTGTGCACCTTCAGGTTCCTTAGATGATCTCGAACCTGCTCTTCTCCTACAGTGGGCAGTTCTTCATTCTCTGAGTCCCTGCCTTTGCCTTTTGCGAATGGGCTGTGTGGCTTGAGCACTTGCCACTGAAGACTGAGGCAAAAGTGTCGTGAGTACTTCAGCTTTCTCCATATCCCAGGTAACCAGGTCTCCCGTTTCCTTCCTGAGAAGGCCCACATTTTTCCTAGTCTTCCTTTTATCACCGATGTACCTATAGAAGCTTTTCTTCTTGCCCTTGATATCCCTGGCCAGATTTAATTCCATCAGGGCTTTAGCTTTCCTGACCTGATCCCTGGCTGCTCGGACAATTTCTCTGTATTCCTCCCAGGCTACCTGTCCTTGCTTCCACCCTCTGTAGGCTTCCTTTTTGTGTTTGAGTTTGTCCAGGAGCTCCTTGTTCATCCATGCAGGCCTCCTGGCATTTTTGCCTGACTTCCTCTTTGTTGGGATGCATCACTGCTGAGCTTGGAGGAGGCGATTCTTGAATATTAACCAGCTTTCTTGGGCCCCTCTTCCCTCCAGGGCTTTATCCCATGGTACTCTACCAAGAAGATCCCTGAAGAGGCCAAAGTCTGCTCTCCTGAAGTCCAAGGTAGTGAGATCCCTGAAGAGGCCAAAGTCTGCTCTCCTGAAGTCCAAGGTAGTGAGCTTGCTGTGGACCCTCCTTGCTGCCCTAAGGATCTTGAACTCCACCATTTCATGGTCCCTGCAGCCAAGTCTGCCATTGAGCTTCACATTCCCCACCAGCTCCTCTTTGATGAGAACAAGGTCCAGCATAACACCTCTCCTTGTTGGCTCCTCTAGCACTTGGAGAAGGAATTTATCATCAACACATTCCAGGAACCTCCTGGGTTGCCTATGCCCTGCTGTGTTATCCCTCCAACAGGTATCAGGGTGGTCGAAGTCCCCCATGAGGACCAGGGCTTGTGAACGTGAGGCTGCTCCTATTTGTGTATAGAGGGCCTCATCCGCTCGGTCTTCCTGGTTGGGTGGCCTGTAGCAGACCCCCACTATTGTGCCACCTGTCCCTGCCCTCCCTTTAATCCTGACTCATAAGCTCTTGGTCAACCTCCTCCATTCCCAGGCAGAGTTCCATGCACTCCAGCTGGTCATTGACATAGAGGGTGACACCCCTTCTTCATCTCCCCTGCCTGTCCTTCCTAAAGAGCCTATATCCTTCCATTCCGACACTCCAGTCATAGAAGCCATCCCACCATGCCTCTAAGATCATGATGCCAATAAGATCATAGCCCTGCAGGCATGCACACATCTTTAAGTCCTCTTGTTTATTCCCCATGCTACGTGCATTTGCATAGAGGCATTTAAGCTGGGCCCCCAACGAAGCTGACTTACTGGCTGGAGTGGCTGGAATTCCTTTGTGCTGCTATTCAAGTGCTCTCCTGCTGACCTGTGATCCTTCTCCAGGCTCTGGGCATCTATTGCTGGCACTGGCATCAAACTGGTAGGCGTGGGATGGATTGCGGTTCCCCTCCCCTGGCAACTTTAGTTTAAAGCCCTCTTCACCAGTATCCCAAGAAATGCCTTCATAAATCATAGAATCATTTAGGTTGGAAAAGACCTTTAAGATCATCAAGTCCAACCGTAAACCTAGCACTGCCAAGTCTACCACTAAACCATGTCCCTAAGCACCACATCTATACGTCTTTTAAATACTTCCAGGGAAGGTGACTCAACCACTTCCCTGGGAAGCCTGTCCCAATGCCTGATAACCCTTTCAGTGAAGAAATTTTTCCTAATATCCAATCTAAACCTTCCCGGGTGCAACTCAAGGCCATTTCCTCTCGTCCTATCACTTGCTACTTGGGAAAAGAGACCGACACCCACCTTGCTACAACCTCCTTTCAGGTAGTTATAGAGAACAATAAGGTCTCCTCTGAGTCTCCTTTTCTCCAGGCTAAACAACCCCAGTTCCCTCAGCCGCTCCTCATAAGACTTGTGCTCTAGACCATTCACCAGCTTCGTTGCTCTTCTTTGGATGTGCTCCAGCACCTCAATGTCTTTCTTGTAGTGAGGGGCCCAAAACTGAACACAGTAGTCGAGACGCAACCTCACCAGTGCCAAGTATAGGGGGACAATCACTTCCCTCATCCTGCTGGCCACACTATTTCTGATACAAGCCAGGATGCTATTGGCCTTCTTGGCCACCTGGGCACACTGCCGACTCGTATTCAGCCAGCTGTCGACCAACACCCCCAGGTCCTTTTCTGCTGGGCAGCTTTCCAGCCACTCTTCCCCAAGCCTGTAGTGTGGCATGGGGTTGTTGCAACCCAGTGCAGGACCCGGCTCTTAGCCTTGTTGAACCTCATACAGTTTGCCTCGGCCCATCAATCCAGCCTGTCCAGATCCTTCTGTAGAGCCTTTCTACCCTCAAGCAGATCAACACTCCTACCCACCTTGGTGTCATCTGCAAACTTACTGAGAGGGTGCACTCAATCCCCTCATCCAGATCATTGATAAAGGTATTAAACAGAACTGGTCCCAGTACTGAGGCCTGGGGAACACCACTTGTGACCGGTCGCCAACTGGATTTAACTCACTTCACCACAACTCTTTGGGGCCAGTCAGCCAGCCAGTTTTTTACCCAGTGAAGAGTACTCCCATCCAAGCCATGAGCAGTCAGTTTCTCCAGGACAATGCTGTGGGAAATGGTGTCAAAGGCTTTACTAAAGTCTAAGTAGACAACATCCACAGCCTTTCCCTCATCCACTAAACACTAACACTAGATCTCTCTGTTGCTGTTGCCCAGAAATACCTTCCATGTTGTTACATCCTCATATTACACTTTCCTTTTTCTTGCCTGTTCACTTGTGACTCTTAGACCTGTGATCAACTGTTACATTTTCATCAAGTTTGGAATATAGCAAAAAAAATTCTATTATCTTTAAGTAATCTCTAACCTTGCCTTTTTATTTAGTCCATCACATCATCAAGTTCTTCATGTACAATATAACAATTCTGTGCTGATCAATCTTCCCATCTTTGGTCATTTCTGGTATTTTTATTTAAGATCACTAATGAGATGATTTGTCTCAGTAGTACCAAAAAGAGAAAAACTATGGCAGAAACTATATTCGCAAATAACTCCGAGCTCTGTCTTGTCACTACTATATATATATAAGTTTTACTTCCATCATAAAGGGAGGGATGATGTGGAATGGGACATGTGCAATCAATTATTCATTTAACACTTTTTGTGGAGAAAATCAGATCTAAGTCTAGAGCGAGAGTTTTCATTGCAGACACTTTTTTCAATGGAGGCATTGATCTCTCAACAGAACATTTAACCCTGCTGACAGTAGACTTAATTTTCTTAACTACTTCTCATGGACTGTTAGGAATAATTTGTGGATTCTCCAGGGTGCACTGACTGTACATTGAAAATCACTTCTCTTGCAAATGTTTCCAAGGAGGACGATCAGCCAAACTGTCTGTGGAAGGGATCAAAACAGAAGAAAAAAACCCTGCAGAACAAGTACACAGGGTCAGTAAAAAGCAAAAGAAACAGGACAGAGTCACACTATCAAAAATGCAGGCATACAAACTGGAGAAAGTAACAAAAAAGGTAGGAACAGTTGTGCTATGGTAGCACAACTATTCCAAGAAGAAAAAGGATGCACTATATGGTGGGGCTGAAGGATGCAGGCATGCCCAGGGAAAGTTGTTCAGAAGCCATTTTGTTTTCCTGAAATTCACATATTAGCACTTGCGCTTATTACTTGCTTTTGCATTAGGCTCTGGGCTCTGCCCTGTCTGAAAATGTTGCTCCTTTTGCTATATGATTTAGGCTGAGAAGCTTTAATCTTAAATTAACTTCAAACATGTCCTGCTTTTATGATCTGAAAATAAGAAATTCTTAACATTGAAAAGTCAAACAATGCTTCACTGAAAAAACAGAATTCTGCCTCCTACCGCACAACAAATGTTAGGGCCGCACATGCTTCCCATTCAGCACATGTCTGAGGAGCAACCAACTGTACTGTTAGGATTACTCATTAGTGATCAAGTTTCTTTCTCCAGCCTCAGAACACTGTGTGTGTTCCATGACCTATATTTGTGGGCACCTGTAATTTCGCTCAAGCACCCAATTTTCATTTGACACTTAAAGAAAGAGTGAGTATCCCCCTGAAGAACAGAGCCTTGGGCCACGTTATCTTCTTTGTCAGATCTTGTATCCTCACATGAGGATGCCCATTGCTCCTGACTCCTCTGGCAATGCTTGTCCTGCTATGCCTTACCAGTAGCTCTGGGGCTACAGGCACTGAACGGTCCAAGGGGCAGTGAGACCTGCAGCAGCTTCAGGGACATCAGAAGCTGCAGCACAGAGGTCACTGGGGTGACCGCAGCACTAACTGCTTGAAATTATGCTTTAGAGAACACTCTTAGTTAGGTCCTTTCTGTGGTTATTTGTCATGAAAATGTGGCATCAATTTATATGCAGCAGTTACTTACAATGGGAACAGTAGAAGTAGCTGCATGTTTTTTCCATTTTTGTAGTGATCATGAGATGGCTGTGGTTATTTTTAAATGGTTTTGTTACTTGAATTAATATAAGTAAACATGTTATTTCCAATAGGATCTGAGCAGTGTGCTGTTAGTAAATAATATGGTTTATATAGAACGAGCTGTTCAGTGACCTTCCTAACATATGGAATTGCTTCTGCTCCATTCTTCACTGACCATGGCTTTTATAAAGAGGTAACAGAAATGCACAAGTCATTACTGGATTTACACATTAAGGAGATGCAGCAAAATGAAAGCAGGTTTTGAGATTTTTTACACATTTAAATCTTTCTCTGTATGGACCATGTTGTCCTTGCCTGAGACATTGTTCCTAGAGAGATTTATTCTCCACATGCATGAAACTTTAGATTTTATTTTTTCTTGTAACATTAGCACAGAAGACTAGTGTGTGCATACGTGCACATAATCTTAAATTGTGAAGTGTGCTGCCTCACAAAATGCCTGGCCATGCCCCAGAGCTCTCACGCTCTGCCCAGATGGATGCCCAAGATATGTGAGCCACATTTATATTTAATCAGATCATTGTAAAAACCACCATCAACAGACATGTTTAAGGCTAGGTAGACGTAAGGTCTCCACTCTGATATGAGTAATAGCTAACCCTTATTGCTAAAATAGACATTTCAGCTCTTCTGACTACATATGACACAGTACTTACTCATCTCTCATGTCTATGTACACAGCCACATTTTTAGAGTTAATCTCCTGTGATTAAAAATGCTGATATCCCAAAATTTCATGTTTCCTAAGAAAAGATGGATCAGGAGAGCCTTTGCCCCTTGGACCAAGAAAAAACTTTAGCTTTTAGCCCCCATTTCACTAACACTTTCAGTAAACTGCAAAAAGAAAAGTTCACAGTAAAATCTGGTTTTGCTGCTCCACCCAGGAAACTAGCATGTCAAGTAATAGCAGCAAATTTAACTAATTCAAGCCTGTTTGGAAGAAACTTATTTCTGTCAGGTGTCAGTTTTTCTTATTCTCTCTTCCTTAGTTTTATGCTACTTTCTTAAAAAAAAAAAAAAAGGTTTTAATCTTTTGAATTTCACTTCCAGTTATTCCATCCTTTCTCATATTCACCATCTATGGTTATCAGAATACATGTGAGGACAATTTCTGAAAATAACTTAAGCTGAATTTCCATCCCAGGAGGCAGCTCTGGAATACACTGTCTGGAAGAATTCATTCCATGCAAAAGAAAGGAGTCATCTTTTTAAGCAATTGCATTTACTGCAGGACAGCTGATGCAAAGGATTTAAAATTAAGAGCAAAATTGTGGTATGTTTAAAAACAGATATTGCATGATCAGCTGAACTGCTAAGTTTTTGTAGTCATAACTTATATGACTGTGTATGATAATAAGCTGTTTTGAACTGACTGGCATAAAAAGAGAATCTTTTTCAGGGTAGGTGGGTAAATAAGCAAGAAGCAAGAGCAATATTCATGGCAAAGGTTGCACCTCTAATTGGACACGCTGATTCAGGTGAGGCTGCTAGCATTGCACATGACATGATCTTATCTACAGATAGGGATCATGCAAACCATCCCATGGTGCATCTTGTCTACACATGATCAGAAGCTGTCTGAACAGAGGTGCTCAGCACCCTGGAAAATTATTGTTCTTACATGTTTCAGTTTGAAAATCCTGGCTAAACCTTGATTTTTCAAACTGCAATTTGAATTCACCCACTATTTCCTAAGGAATCTGATACACATTGTTAAATGCTGATTACAACAAATCCATAGATAAAAGGTAAAATATATATGCTACCTGTTATTATTAGCACTCGTCTATTAAATGATCTGTTTTAAATGTTCCAAGTGCACTCCCTCAAAATCTCACTGAAGTCAAGAGAAACTATGGCTTTAATGAGCAGGACTTCAAAATGTGAGTGTGACAAGGTCCTGAGCTGGCTTTGAAGAGGATCTGCCTAGGTGTTCTCCTCACAGTAAGCTCTCCAAAGAAGACCAAAAAGATTTTAAACACAAAAAGACAGGTTTTGAACAAAAGTAGGTGTTTTATTTCATAAACAGGGAAGGCTCAGAACAGCTAGAAGAGAAATAAAAAAAGATTGTCTAGATGTCCCCACGTGCTCCTTGCAAGCATGTCCTTACTTCCAGTGACTTTCTGCGTCACTGACTCAGCCCTTGCTTAGGCCCCTTGGTCCCAGGAAACTCTTCGAACCCTCTCTGCTATGACTCTCAAGCGCTAGCTCCTCCAGGCCCCAGCATTCACACGAAGGAGCAACCCTTCTGCTTCTGTGCCACTGGGTTTCACCTTCCTCAATATTTTTCTAATAACACAAATTTATAACAATCAAATAAAATGAACACCGTGACTCAAAAATAGAAAATGGAATTAGGAATCACTCAAGAACCTTCTAATGTTCTGTTTTTTAAATCTAAGACCTAAAAACTTTGTGCCTTGGAGAGAAAGGGCAGGGAAAACATTAAGAAGAAGGATGAAAAAGAAAGTTTGAAATGAAAATTAATGACTGTGTCCTTTCAATTCTGGTGCCTCTGCAAAAGCTACAAAATAAAATACTAAAAGTATGCTGTTCATGATCTTACAAATGATACTGAGATTTATTTTTTTATTTTAAGGGCTAGTATTTTGTACTAAAATGCCAGTCAACTGTCAGTTTGCTAACAGATTCCTGTTAAAGAGGACAAGGTCTTTTCTTGTCTGTTTCTCCACAAAATTCTTGATTAGAGTTTAGCTAATTGAATTTCAATGCAATTATATTTCAACATAATTGAAAAAATACTGTGTAAATTATAATATGCCATTTTGCTACAGGTTCAATATATATTTGTCAGGTAAGAGACATATGGTGCATATTTACAGTAAAAATATTTTAATTTTTTCAGTGGGGATAGAAGACATGAATTGAAGTTTCAGATTGAAATATAATATATCTTTACTACAAAACACTTCAAAAGAATGGAACATTTTAATTGCATTGGATTTTTAAAAATATTTGCTTTTTTGATAAAACAAAAAAAGTTTTTTAAAAAAAACCTTCCTTCCCCACCCTCATTACTTCCTGACAGCTTTTTTTAGCTGCTGTCATTCTGCCAGAAAAAAGAGACAGTGAGGAGAATAGAATGAGAACTTACAGTGAAAGAAAAACAAAGAAAACCAGCAAAATAAACACAAAAAATCTAAAATTTGCTAATTTTCTAAAATTCTTCCAACTAGCTAAAGTTTCAAACTATATGATAAGGAAAAATAATAGAACCTTAACTCATGTAACCCAGCCACATTATAAAGAGATCACTTCTAGTCAGAACTGGATGGGAATAATTTTGCTTTCCACAGGCTATGCAAAAAGAAACAAAGAACAAACCACCTGAATGTCCATTTTGTGGATGAGTGTAGGATAGAATGATTAGTGGAGGACAGTGGAGGATGTACAGCAAGGATCGTTGAGAATATAATTACTGTCTGTGCAACTGAAGAGAATTGTACATTACATTGATTTGCATGCAGAAGGTACCGGTATTGCTACAGATCTTAGTAGTGGATTTTTGTCTCCATTTATTTCTTAAGCAGGCTGTGTTTTGCTTACTCTTATCTGAGCCTTGCATCTGGAAAGGCTGTTTTGCTCTCTGAAGGGTCATTCTAAAATTCAAGGGCCAATAGGAAGAGAGCATAGATGGCGGACGTTAAATTTTGGTCATGATACAATAACCCGAGTTACAAATCAAGACCCCTGATTTCACTGCTACTGTAACTCAGGGTTGGCCACCTGGAGCAAAGGACATATTTTTGTTTTGTTCTCTTTTTAGTACTTATTTGTCTGTATTCACCTTCGCAGGAATGTCTTACTGTCTAAAATGTCTTAATCCTAACCAGAGATCCTGTAACAAACAACAACAGAACATCAAAGGTGACTAAAGGAGGAAGATTAAACAGGAATTAGGCAATCCAGGGAGCAATTAGAGGACATCAAAACTACCCTGAGGGAGAGAACAGGATTGAGCTAGCCCACCCTAGTTGAACAGTCCTATTGACTTTGATCGGCCAGGAAAACATGGATGAGTTGAGGGAGATCTGTTGACAGCCCAAATCTCAGACAACCTAGCTGAACACACCCTATTGCCTCCTAGTGTACTTTGGTATCTGACTTGAAAGTTTGAGGAACTGTATCTTTCTGGTTTATTATTTTTAAACACAAAAATCTATGTGGGAAAAAAAAAATTCTTCTGAATGTCCTGTTGAAGTATCACATTACTTCTGTTTTTTCAAAGACCTTTGTTTAACTATTACTCTAATCAAACTATGGTAAGTTGATTTTGCTCCAGAAGAACTGTTGCATTTCACCGGAAGCTAAGGCCACAGTGACTAGAGCAAACCATTCCTGTCCCAGATTGTGACATACTGGTAAAGTTGCTAATGACTCACCTTTTAGGCTTGTAGGCATCTTGCCCAAGCTAGTCACTTAGGCTCACGCTATTAACAGAGAGATGGGCATTTCCAAAGGGCAAGTCAGCTGATGACAAAACCACAGAGATGTTGGCTGGAGGGGATGCCTGAAGGCCTCTTGGCCAGCCTCCTGCTCAGACAAGGACTATTGACAGCACTATCTCATATCAGCCATGGCTTTGTCTAGTTGAATCTTGAGAATCTCTCAGAAAGAGGATTTCCAGCATTTCTATGTAACCTGTGCCAGTGCCACACTACCATCCTGGTGAAAAATATTTTTACGTGATATCCAACCTAAACTTTTCAAGTCACAATTTACAATCATTGCACCTTGCTATATATATAATCTGCCACTGCAACGAAATGTTTCACTTTATCAATTTTTGTAGTTTCTCTTCAAGGTGTCATAGGCTGCTGTTGGATCACAACCTTGCCCCTACTTCACCAGATGAAACAAGCCCAGATCCCTCAGCCTATGCTCATAGGTCATGTACTCAAGGCCCTTGGGCACCCTGGTGGTCCTCCTTCCAGTTTCTCATCATCCCCTTTGATGTGGAGAGCCCAGAATGGGATGTGTCCTTCCAGGTGGGACCTCACATGCACCAGCTGAGGAGCAAAGCAGCTTCCCTTGATCTGCTGACTATGTTTCTCAGGATGATGCTCATTCTTTTAAAATTAAGAACAGAAAACATTTACATTGCTCTGAAGAGTTCAACAGTGTTTGTTCAACACCACCTCTAGGATCCTTCCTAGGATTTGGTATCCCCATGGCCAGGAGCGGCAGGGGCTCCTTGGAACAGCAGGGCAGGGCCTGGCAGCCAGGGCCTGTCCCACTCCCCATCCAGGAGCAGGACAGCTGGGGGGCTCAGGGGCAGCCCCAGCCCTGGGCATCAGGCACCTCCCTGGGGACTGGGATGAGCCAAGGCTGGGCCAGGACGTTGACCCATGGGTTGGGGTTGGGATCAGGCCCGCTGGGGGAACTGAGGTCAGACACAGCCCTGGGATGGCAGGGCAGGGCCGTGGAGGGGGGACTGAGCTGAGGCCAGGCTGGAAATGGCAGTTAGCTTAAAAGCAGGGCTGTTTGCCCTTGCACAGGGGCCTGGCTTTGGCCATAGCAGCTCCGTCTCCTCAGGGACCGGCTCTGCTCTCCCCAGGCTGGCACTGCACCCCAGCAGCCAGGCCCCCAGGCTCAGGGACCCAGGGCCCTCACGGTATCCACCTGGGAAATGGGCAGAGTCCTACTGCATTCGTCTGCCTTCAGAGAAGGCACAGGTTTTTATTTAAGTCTGTAAAACATGTGGTCGGGTGGCTCTGATCCTGGCTGAGGCCTCCAGGCACAGCTGTAGTACAAATAATAGCCTGCAATCTCTTCTGGGTGACGTATTTCCTCAGTGTAGGCAAGGGATTAAACTAATAACACCCAATTTCCCGTTATGCTGATATTAAGGAAAATTACTCTGTGGGAAACCAGGAGCTTGTTGGTTCGAGTACATTTTCCTTGGGGCAAGTCTCTTTGGGGGAGTTTTCTTATTTTCCTTTACCATTACAGGCCAACTCTTCCAGTAGGAACATGAGCTAGCTATTGAGCAAGGACCTATGGTTTCCTACGTTTTAAGCAGCTTGCCAAAGCAAAGCTTAATATTATTTTTCTGTTTTATTTAATTTTTTTCTAGCATATTGTTTAAAAAGCCATGATAAAAGGAGGGTTATCCTATTGAGTTATCTACTTTTCAAGGCTGACTTCACTAGCCAGTGCAGGTTAATAAGTGTTTTACCACCACTGTCATCTGTGATAGTTGTGTACAATCAAAACAAAAAAGCAAATAGATCTAATAGATCCATATTGCACAGTTAGTAAAAAACAAAGCTTATGGGCACTTCCTTAAATATCAGATAATGGGTTAGCAAGGTCGATTTCCTATAGCTACACCCAACAAACTCTCTGAAAGGAACGAAACATTAAAACACATTGTTCAGAAAAACCCAGAAATATCTGGCAAATGTAAGTTATACTATCTGACTAAAGATACGGTAAGCATCTTTCCTTGGACACATACAATAGCACCAGGTAGCCTAGCTCAGGCGAAGACTCAAAGATACTTTGGAAGAGAACCTTTGCTTTTTTTGCCAGTTTATACAGAACCTGCCCCAGGAATTTCTTATTATATAAGAAACTAACAACACATATTCAAATGATCTACAAGACATGAGGCAATTAAAGATACCCTAGCATGTTCCAGAGAACGGTATACTCTTGTTTGAACTTGGAAGGAACCTTTCTCATAATGTAACCAGTGAAGAAGTAATTTTTCATGGAAATTCATATTATATTCAGGAAAGGAGAATGGCAGCTTTTAAAGATATCAACAACATCACTTTCCCAAATGAGATGAAGAGGATACTTGAATCTAACTTCTGTGGAGACAACATCCTCAATCTTCTTTGCTGGACTTGATGATCTTAAAGGTCTTTTCCAACCTAAATGATTCTATGATTCTATGTCATAAGATCTTGAATACCCATGGTCAGAGAAGAAGTTATATTGCCTCTGACTGATCTATGAAGAAACATGCGGTATTTCAAAAAGTATGTATCCGAGTATAGAATAAGCTTTCCTGGGTAGTTGAGAAAAGATTATGAACAAGCATTTATGAATTTAAACAACTGACTCGGCCGATACCCTGAGTTTAGCACATTTGCTGACATGCCATCCAGCTACCCCATGATACTCACTTTGCATATGTAATAGAAATAAAAGGCACCTTTATATGCTTTCAAAACCAGTATGAGTTTTGCTTCTGCCTTTAAAAGATTAAAGATCATATGTGTTTAAGCTTTAGTCCTGTGCTGGTATATTATAATAAAACCGCTTTAAATATATGTTTTTTTGTGCTTTTTTATCAGTTATTTTGTGAATTTGTTCCTCTTAACTGTTACTGTTATTGTTAACCAAAAGGGTCCTAAACAATAAACTAGGTCATGATTCTGTGTCTGCCAAAGTCAATGCAAAGCATTTCCATTGCCAGGTATCTGAAGACATATCGAAATGCCTTGAATCACTCATTTTATATCCAGAGACAGAATGTTAACATGGAGATACAAACTCAACTGAAGAGGATTTGAGCTTATATTTCTTATATCTGAATTTTTTGGAAAACAAAAGATAAAAGTATTAACCATTTGTTCTTTTAGAAAGTTTGTTTTTATTACTTCAGCAAAGCAAAAGCTACAAAACTAAATTACTGGTATGCAATAAAACCAGCAAGTGGCAGTATTTGACAAAAATCTGGGAGGTAAGTAGGAAACTTTTAAAAGCAAATGGAGATTTACACTGTATCTAGCTATAAGGTAAGCACTTCTACTAGCATACAGAAAGAAAGATCTCTCATTTCCAGCATAAATATCTTACTTTTTGTTGGTCACTCCTCAACTAGAGAAATAGGAAACAGAAGACAAATTTCCCATGGATATTTATATGCAGGGTCAACAAAAATGACCCTGCACATTTTATAAAAATTATTCTGTGAAGACTGGCTAAGAATAGAAAGATACATCAAAACCATTTGGAAGTGTTATTTATGAGAAACTTTCCCTGCCACCAATTTAGAATATCATGCAATCAATATTAAAATCATTATACAGTTTTTTTGCAGTGCATTTTATCAAAGGAAATAAGACGTAGATAAACCAGAAAAAAAAGACAACCGTAATTTTAAGTAACAGAGGTGTCAGAAGCCAAAGAGGATGCCAGCATTATTGAAAAGTATAATTATGGAGTGATGTCTATATTTTCAGCACCAAAACCATGCAAGGACCAGAAAGACAGAGAGATAAATTAAATTCACAGCAGAAGTTTTTCTCCAATCTTTAAAAACTACAGTTTCATGAATACCATAAATGACCACATAGAAGAAGCCTTTGGGCCTGATTTTCTTCTTACCGAAGTCACTGAACTGTTTCTCACTGATTTCAGCTATCGTAGCCCTGAATAGTTTGTGGCTCAAGTTTGCTCAAGAGAAACTTCTTACTCCTATTTTTTTTATTACACAAATACTGTTTGTGGCGGAAAAAAAAAGAAATAGGAAAGATTTTGAGGTTGTAAAATCAAACAATAACCAGAAATTTGCTTTCTCCCTTGTACAACTGCATTGAAATAGTCTTCAGTTACTTAATAAAAGACATTTTTCCACAAGTTTCCTACTTTATTTAGTTCAAAGAATAAATCATAATCTGGGGATGAAAACTCTCTTATTCCAGAAAGTTTGTGAAGAACAGTTAAGAAACTGTGAGGACTTCCGAAAGTTAGCTTAACTTACAACACGTAATAACATAAATCCCTTTCCTATGCAGCTTTAAGTAAAATGGATTTCCTTTTTAACACACTTGCTAAGCATCTTTCTGAACCCTGCCTTTACTATTGGAGAAAATCTCTTGAAAGCTTTTTTGGATCTTCTTATTCATCTCTGTGAAGACTTTTCAATCTACCCATATTTCTCTCTTCCCTTCCCCGCCAAACTGGCATTTTATAGACTGAAAACAAGATGCAGTTCTTGGCCTCAGAAAATGTAGCCTTGACTCTTTAATCAGTGCACTGACAAGGAAGGAACTGACTGCTGTCTCAGCATCTTAATGAATGTCAAGTTGATCTGCATTATATTTTAATTAGAAGCATTAATATTCTATCCAGTGTCTAGTGCTGAGCTAATTGCATGCCGCCTCATACTCTACCGGATTCCACAGGGCATGAAAAACAGTCTAACTTAAATGACTTATGAGGTATTAATAATATATTAACCAAGAGCCTGGAGGTTACATGTAACTTAAAGTAAATAGTAAGAATGCTATATAGTATGTCAAGGCTAAATTGCCTAATTAGAGTGAAAATATCTATGCACTTTTAATCTCACTCCCAGAATTACATATGTATAGCATACATACTTCCAATGCATAGTACAATAGTCTAGCAAGTCCCCAAATGCTAAAAACCTCTCAGAACAACTTTAATTTCCTGTAGAAAACACAATTAATTTTGACTATGTACTTTATTTTTGAAAATAATCACCATAAAGCACCAAAATGCCACAAAATAAACTGCCATCATATTTTCCTAAATGCTACAAATATCCCAATTTAGTGACATCTCTATATTACTGTGTTTAATTATCTAACCTTAGATGTTCTGCTGCTTTTAGTATGGGCACTGCAGGATGACAGATTTACAACCACCAAGATGCTCTAATGTGAGTGGCATTTCCGGGACAAAAACTTACTTGTGGCAACACTTGCACTTCGTAGGCCAAAAGTGCCCGAGCTTTTCCTGGACCAGGAAACACATATAATTTTCAGATTAAGACACGCATATATCCCAACAGTGATTACAAATGCAGAGGAGGTGATACACAGGGCAGCTGCTTGTTGAATCAACACTGAGGTGATGCATTTTTTAACCTGCTTCTGTAAACCCTCACAAGCCTCTCCAGGCTCCCAGTTAGCCAGTCTCCAGCTCACTGGGAGGTTGAAGGATGTTTTAAATGACTCAGGACTCCTTAGAACAAGAAAAACACTTCTATGCTTCCATTAGCTAACTCCTTTTGAAGATATAAGCAGTCATGTCTCACTTTGGAGAAGAGAGACATAGTGACTCAGGAAAAACATAGTCAAATAGCACTTCTGCAGAAAGTTACAGATAATGACCCATCTCAGCATATTTTGATTCTGGGCCCATGAGTGATTTCTAGCACTCATAGCACACTTCCAGGCTCTGATTTCCTACATGAGGTGTTTAACTTGGTGTTTAAAAAAAAAAAAAAAGTCATTCCCTGACTCGTGCTAAAATTAAGTTTGCACAGCAAGATTCAGAGTAAGAATTACCGTAGTTAAGTTTTAGGCAAGAATGGCCTCTACATTCTTCCTTGAAGAAAAAGGCATGCAGGCAACGCAGCAGAAGTGCCATGGCTTATTTCTGGGGTGGAACTGGGGGTGCTGACACCTATCATGTGAAAGAGAATATGTTCTTGTTACACATAATAGGTTAGCTGTGATCACTGTTATTGTCATCATAGAGATGACATTCCAATGTTTTCACCTGGGAATAGTCGAAGCATGAAGAGGGTTGGAGAAAAGGTATCTATCTACTTTGGACCTGACACCACAGAAGAACCACAACATATTTAGGGCAATGTTAGAAATCTAAAAGTAATCTAGTTTTGTGTTCTCATGGAAGATTTGTTTTGAGAAAATGTGGAGACCATGGGATGCAATGGCTGCAACCATTATTCTTCCAAGTACAGTTACGTCCTGGTGGTCTTCCTACACCTCCTTGCCAGTGCCCACACCCACCCAAAACCATCAACCGAATGTAATTCAGGGCAAATGCGACAGATTTTCCTGGTTCAGCAGGATAAGTTGCAGCACTAAGACAGGTCCAAGGGTTGTGTATGTGAGTCTTTCAGACCAGGGCAGAAACAGGACTTAATTTGTTGAACTTGCTTCTTCCCCTAAGGGTTTCTTTTTCCCTTCTCTTTTTTTCCCTCATCTCTTCTCTTTGCTCTCTGTCTCTTTTCCTCTCTTTTCCCTTCCCTTTCTTTTCGCTTCTCCACCCCTCTCACTTCATTTTCCCTTCCTTTTCTCCTCTCCCGGGGTGCACGCAGCCGTCCGTCTCAGGGGGTACCTTCACCACTCCCTTCCTGGGGATGGAGGCGAGGGCCGGGGAGCAGCAGCCCGGAGGCGATGGCCGGGCACCCCGCCCCGGGGCGCGGCACGGCGCAGCCCCGCGGTACGTGCGCAGGGCGGCGCGGAGCC
>VYZW01033114.1:24616-79180 GCA_013401315.1 Balaeniceps rex
GGGGTGGCGGTACCCGGCGGGCTCCTGCCCGGCTTCGGCAGCGAGGGGGGCGGGTGGGGTCTGGCCGGTGCCCGGGTTTGCGGGGGCTGTTAGGGGTCGATATTCTGGTTAACCTGCGGCCATAGTGTCTCCAGCTTAATCGTCCCTAGAAGGATTTTGCGGCTTCCTTAGTATCATGCTTAAAAGCATAATCAGTTGGCAGGAGGATAGACAGGAATATACGTAGCACTTTCTGTTCAGTTCTGAGACGTGGTGCACATCTGAACGAACCGGGACCCAAACCCTGGGCTTACTGAAAACTAAACCAGTTCAAGTTCCTGCAGAGACTTGCGGACATTATTTAATGTCCTATTTTTTAATTCAGGTACTAACGTGTGAGTTGAAGTGTCCGGCTATTCCTCTATAGCATCTGGTCACAGTTTTGAGTGGGATTGTGTTGCTAATAAAATTCAGTATTGACAGTGATTAACATTTAGTTAATTCGCATTGATTTTACTGAAACGGTTATGCTTCCAGCCATATTTGCCTGTAATAAATGCAAAATTCTAAATGAACATCACACGCTATTTTGTTTCAAGGCTTACTGTGAGGAACAGATTTGTTCCACTGACCTGCTTATATGTTACTTGGGCTCAGAAAGCTCTTGGCACCAGCCCTGTCCTTCCCTTACACACATGCAGCCGTGGAAGCTGAGCAGAGCTTGGCCCTGGGAATTTTCTGCAGGGCCTCCTGTAATAAATTGACTTGTGACTTTGTCAGATATTTTCAAAAGGGATCTATAAAGCCTTGGTGTGTTTCAGCTTCCAAGTATTATTTAATGTGAAGAGTACAGTCATTTAACATTAACTGAGTCCCTCTTTGGCAAGAAGCGCAGCCTTTTGGCAGAATGGGATTAGTCCTGCAGTACTTGTAAACCTTTTAGGGAATAATGCAGGAAGTGGGTGGTTAATGTTTCTTACATTTGAAATGAAGTACATTTACAGAACACCTTTTGCCTTGAGATTACAGGAAACTGTGTAAAGCTAGTTTTGTGAATTATCTTAAATGTAAAAAAAAAAAAAAGAAGAAAATCTTTAGAGTATGGAGTCAAGTCTTAATGGCTTGGTTTCATGTTAAAAGTAGAAGGGCCTGCAACAGCAGAAAGTATTAGATTAAACCTAGCCAGGGTGGAGCTCCCCTTACGGTGGGTATTTATAATCTTGTAGTGAGTCAGAGGAGAATGTGTGAACAATGCAAGCATTATACTCATCTAACCCCACTAATATATCAAATTGTCCAGTATCCCAAATCTGAATTATCATTCCAGTATAATGCAAGCTACAGTGGAGCTGAAGTAATGCAAAAGAAGTTAAAAACATTTTTTCAGCTTGGCAAAGAACAGTAATTCTCCAAATATGCCTGTAGATGACCAGCATTCTTTAAAACATAACGGTGGCCTTACTTGTCATCTGGTAATGGGTATTCTCCTTTTTCACCAACCAACGAGGGGACTGTTATAAATAAAATAAGCAATACTAGTCTGTGAATGCACAATTACTCCTTCTGCTACAGTTCTGCTGAATGGCTGTGAATGGGGAGGAGATGGGCCAGAAGATAGGCAATATGAATCTCTGGGACAAAGAACAATTGTACAATTGGTACAATTTATTTAGTAATCAGTAGTCTGAAGGTACCAATTATACATAAATAGCTTATCTATTGTATATGAATTGCCTACCTTTAGCTGTAGGATGTACTTGCAGAATAATTATTACATATCTGAGGTACTCATTGAATTACCAGATGGTTTACCGCTCATTTTTACCTTACTGCTATGTAGAACTGCAGTTTTACACAGCAGTGCTATGCTTCACAGAGGTAGCCCATCACCCGCAGAGGGCTTTCTACACTCAAGAATACTTACTTCATGAAAGTAAGAAGCAGTTATTTCATCTCTGGTTTGACTCTCACAGTTTGTCTTTCATGTGGAGCCTGTATATTAAATGTATTTTCTTTAGTAGTGGTGTTGATAGCTACATAATTAGAAATAATAAATTAATTTCAATTGAATGCCTTCCCCTTTAAAACATGGATTTATGGAATCCTGCAAAGTGTGTTGCTGATGGATTAAGCCCATTTTTACTAGCATTGGTAAATTCCACATTCTTCTCTGTTTTATTTCTTCCTGAGGACACAGATTGACCGTGCAAAGTAATTTTGTAAAAAAACATCACCATAAGTTTTTTGTCATTTATAATGATGCTGTGAAATAAGTATATAGTTATATTGGTTTTTGCTGAGCACTGGTTCTGAAAACTGTCCCATTTTGGACGCTGAGTTGACTTTGCTCTACTTCACATATAATTTGTTATATGGATTAAAACAGCATGGGGCCCAGACCAACAGTGCAGCCAAATGTTTTTCCCCACATATCAAAAATGTCTACTCCTAATCTCAGGCCCTCTTTTGAAAACTGTTCATAACATTACTAGTTGCTGACCTTGCCAGTGCTACTTCTGGCTGTACATTTTCTCACTCTCTCCTGCTTCCCCCACTTTCTGGCACTCCCCCTTCCCTGCTGCAGGCTGGGATCCACGGCTTGGATTTCTTCTGCAGGGTGGATTCTGCCAGCTTCGAAAGTGCTCGTGGAGCCTTGTGTGAGCACATGGTTTCACCCAAGATGAGATTACTGTCCAGACTGTTTGTAGGGCTAGGGCCGGCATCCCAGTCAGCAGGTCCTGTGCTGACTTCCCTTAAGAATGGAGACCCAGCTCCAAAGTGGTTTGCAAAACCACTTCATGCCTTTCCTTTCATCTCTGAATAGAGTACTGATGTATTCATGGAAATTGCTGAAATGTATTTATATTAGACCATTTAAACAGTTGAGAAACGTAAAATTCTGGATACAGTACTACTGCTGTCCTCTTTTCCCTGAATTGTATCCTATCTTACATTTATTTAGGGGATTTCTGTGTTTTACAGCCGTTTCTAGTTCATGGTGTTTGTAATTCTGACAGGGGTCCTTTGAGTGTCGATGCATTATGTTACTATTTGTATCTTGCCTAAACATGACCAAAATCCAAACCTGTCTACAGGACTAGTTACACATACCCAGACCAATACTAAAGCTTGTTCAAAGTTTTTCTTGGCAGCACCTGGATGCTCTCTGATTTTTTGCTAGCTGTAATTGCATTCACTGCAGTTGGGTCTCAAAGACTGAACAAGAATAGAAACTAATGTTCTGTTGTAAGCAGAAAAGGTAAAAATTGACAAAAAATAATTGTCACAAAAGAAAGTGAACTTGATTTGCACTAAGAATGGCATGCAAATTATGGAGGAGAAAAATTTATTTTGAAATAAGTCACTCGTAATAATATTTGCTATGGGTAATTATTACTTTGTCTCTCCTGTATGTCTGTTATGAATAACACACCTTTTCAATATGCGTGTATAATTTTAAGTGATCAGACCTTACTAGGACTTTTTAAATTGCAATCATTCCAGGTGAGTAGCTTTTGAAGGTAGTCACTGAAACTAAATTGAAGGTAACAGTCTCAGTGTTGCTTGTTACTGCTTTTGTTTACATGATTCCAACATATTCTACAAATTGAATAGTTTACAGTGCATACCTTTTTATTTATCTATTTTAATTTCTGGTTTGTAGTGTAAATGTCAAGGATCCACCCAAAGGGAAAGGGGAAAGTGGTGTTTAATTCTATGGTGAGTTTCTAGACAGCTGTGTAAGAAGTACTTACATTTTTTTCATAGCTCCATGAGAATTTTTGTGGAATCTGATGTACACTCACAATGCCAGTGAAAAGCATTACTGATGCTTTTCAAGAGCGTCTATCTTAATACAATTTAAAAAAAAACCCCAAACCCTGAATTATACAAACCACGCATCTCTTTGGAATATACATGAATTACCAAAGAGATAGAGGTAATGGAAATGTAATGACATTTTGCATTTCGGTGTTGATTTGTGATAACATTATGCCTCTTAACAGAGGCATTTAGGGAAAAGAAATGGGTGATGTGTATGAATTCTGTCAGTGCAGGAGTCTCTGGGCTATCGTAGCAGAATGATGCATGCTACTTGTAGATCTGCTGTTTGCAAATGATGCATTATCAGTCAGCGAACCACCATCCCATTCTCATCTGAAAAATGCAGGACCCTTGCTTCCAATCAGATCTTTGAAACCCTTTTAGAAAACTTTAAGTAGTTTTAGCAATTAAGACAACAAATACACCTCGACACTGTGAAGGGCGAAGGATTGTAGTCTCAAATCTGGACTAAGATTTGAATAAGCTTGATCACTGCTGAGCATCAATTTACGTATAGGAGGTAGTCAAGAGATACGACACTGGTATAAGATTTTAGTTAAGACACAGAGATTTGTATATACTTAGTGTTCAAAAAAGAAAAACAGTTACTGAAGGTTTAGCTGAAGTGTCTGAGAATAACCGAATACAGACACAGATCTTGACAGATTCTTGGCTGGGCAGCATACTGCATTAGATGCCAGTGATGATTTTCTTGAATTACACAAAACAGGGGGAAAGCATAAGATTATTTCAATAAAAATTATCTTAGGTCTTCCTTCATGGAAATTTTATGACCAAGTGCAGAATTCAATTCGAGATTAAAACACCTACATTTAGGTCTCTATACACAGGAGTCTACAGCCATGTTTGGTGCCTGAGCTTCCCTTCTAGTGAGTAGCAACTTAGCCAATACAGTCTGTAGTGCCTGGAGCAGGACTTGGCTCACCCAAAAGGGGAACACCTAGGACTCGATTCATTTGCTAACTATAGTATCTAGCACCATTTGAATTCCCTTGAGAAGATAATTTCTAGCCTCCAGATGCCTCTCCAAAAAGGACACAGGTCTCCCACTGGGACTGTGTCATACTGGCTTGCTCCCAACAGATGTCTCAGATAGCCTAGGACATCTAAACCAACAGCAGGCACTGAATTAAGCTGCTACTGTTTGGGCAGTTTATTCATTTGTTCATGCTTTCTCCAGCATGAGTGTGTTGACAATAAAAGGAATTCAAACATCTGTCTATAGATGTTGCTATTTATTTGTCTAAACAAAAGCTTAGAATATTTTTCAGAAGATAATGTTTTTGTAGTATTTTCAACAGAAAGAAACTGCTTGCAAAAATCAGGCTAAGGAGTCATACACAATACAGAAAAGAACTTACTTTAAAGTATGTTAATTGTTGCTAAAAGGGGAGTATTTCTCCTCCATTAAGCCCTATTCTCTGAGTACCAACAAATCAAATGGATACTGCAAAAGATACTAAACCTCCCCAGCAAAGCAACTTTGGAGGGTGTGTAGGATGTAAACCCAGCTAAAGTCATTCCCGGGCAATCTGTCTGTACTGCTGATGGAAGGAGCCAGGACTAAGGCATGAATGTGTTAAGGAGACATTTGCAGAGCTTGCAGATGTGCTTGGTGGTTAACAGGAGGCAGAAGGGTACAACATTGATGGAGTGTTTGGCATTACTGAGAGACATTAGGCAAAGCTGCTGAGGGATGCAGCAGAAGGCCCAAACGAGTCTTCGTTTCAAGAACGTATCTGCAAGTCACTAGATCCACTAGTGGGAAGGTGTTTTTGTCACCTCAGCAAGTTAACCCTCATCAAATTCTTTGTTGAAGAACGGCAGAACATGTGGAGCAAGATCATACCCATTTTTTCCTGGAAGTATCTTACTGTATATTTAACACGCTCTCATCAGAGGAATACATTGTCTATGCTACAGTTAATAAAAAAAATTTCTGGTTTTCATCTTTTTTACTAAGATGTATTTTTGACCAGTAAAAAATTAACATTTGAGTGTTAAAATGCTAAATATGTATTTATTTACGGAAGGATGTCCGTAATGAGTAAAACCAAAGATCCATTTGACCTAATAATATCTGTTCTCTGAGGATGACTGAAAGTGTAGCTTATAAACAAGTAGACAGCATAAAGCAGCATATAGTGGTTCATCCCTATAATAATTTGCAGTTTAGGGATTTTCTGAGCTAAAGATTATTTCCATATTACATATAAATCTTGATGGATTTCTCCTCCACAAATTGCTTAACCTCTTTTTTTCAACTAATTTAGCTGTTACTTACACTGATAATTTTTGGTGACAAGGAGTACTACACAAACTACATGGTGTAAATTGCTCTCTTCTTTTGTTTGAAGCCTGCAAGTTGCTAGCTCCACTGGGTGTCCCCCATTTCTTCCGTTGGAAGAGACAGTGAATACTCGATCCCTCTCGATCATCTCAATGCCAGCCATGATTTTATGACTTTTGATCCTAAGCTTCTCCATTAATTTATTTTTAAAGTTGAGGAGTCTTCTCACTGAAAGGCCAGTGTTCTTAACCTCTTGTCGTGGTTTAGCCCCAGTCGGCAACCGAGCACCAAACAGCCGCTCACTCACCCTCCCCCTCCCCGGTGGAGGGCAAAAGAAAACTTCCGGGTTGAGATAAAAACAGTTTAATAATTGAAATAAAATAATAATAATAATGATAGTAATAAAATTGCAATGAAAAGGAGAACGAGAGAGAGAGAAACAAAACCCAGGAAAAAACAAGTGATGCAACCGCTCACCACCCGCCGACCGATGCCCAGCCAGTCCCCGAGCAGCGATCGCTGCCCCCCGGCCAACTCCCCCCAGTTTATATACTGAGCATGATGTCATATGGTATGGAATAGCCCTTTGGTCAGTTTGGATCAACTGTCTTGGCTGTGCCCCCTCCCAGTTTCTTGTACACCTGGCAGAGCATGGGAAGCTGAAGAAGAAAGTCCTTGACTAGGGTAGGCACTACTTAGCAACAACTAAAACATCAGTGTGTTATCAGCATTCCTCTCCTACTAAATCCAAACCACAGCAATATGCCAGCTACTAGGAAGAAAATTAACTCTAACCCAGCCAAAACCAGGATACCTCTCATCATCTGAATCGCTCCTTCTCCACTCTGCTGTCTTTTGAGGTGAGGGAATTATAAGTTTCCCCAGTATTTGCATGGACAGACCTAGTATGTGGGCTAACTGGGGATTTATAGAGCAGCATTAGGATGGTCTCTTGTTTTTATTTTCTGTTCCTTTCCTAGTAATTCCCAAGATCGTACTTCCTTTTCTTGAACTGTTGTTTTCATGGAATTATCAAGGGTAGCTTAAGATCTTGTCTGTAAGTAGTAATGATCAGTTCTAGGCCCACCACTTTATTTATGAAGTTTGTACTAACATGTATTAGGTCTGCATTTTAATAGCCATTCATGGACTGTTGACAGGTCCTTCTGCTGTTCTTCCTAGTCAGACTTTGTTAAAATAGTTAAATATCATAACCAAAACTTTGTTGTCTCTGTTGTTCATCCCTCTTCCACTTAAGAATAAATTGAACAATGCAGAACCCAGCACAGCTCTCTGTGAAATTGGTGACCTTCCACCACTATGAAAGTTCACTGTTTACTGCGAACATCCTTTTATATGCTCATCTGGTCTCTCTAGGATATTTGCTTTCTAGCTGTTTCAAAGCTTTGGGAGGTTGGACTGTGGTCAGCACAAGATTTTTTCGTTTGTTCTACTGAAACGTTTTAGAAAGCCATGAAGATTATATAGATCAGTGGGTTGCTTGGTGTTGTTGTCTAGGCCCCCAGCTGAAAATCAGTTTTAAACACTTTTCTGTCCTCCTGACTCTGCTGGCAGATAGCTTCAGTGCCTCTGCTGTTACTCAGTTTTCCCAAACAACAGCAAAATTAGAAGTGACAAGTTACATCAGTTTTCATCATTCCTTTGGGGCATTTAGGGGCATGAGGGACATTGAATAAGGAATTTTTGAGTAGCAGAGACAAACATGGGATTACTCACTGGAAAGAGGAAGAAATGGATGCTTGGACATGAGTAAATATACTCTTTTCCAAAAAAGGCTGGTGAAAAAAATAACAGGGAGATGCCTATCCCTTGCATCATCAGGAGGATCTGGATCTGAGACACAAGGAGAGGGGTGAGTGTCTTGTCTAGCACTGTGGTAAACACATGCCTAAGAGAAAAATATGACTAATAAATGTTGGAACCTCCTCCATTTTTCTGCGTAGCTCTTACTGACTTCTCTCCCAGGTGAAGTCAGTGCTCATTAAGATATGAGATGGGGATGTCATTAGCCAGCAGAAAACTTGGTCATTTAGGTATTAAATAAATGTTAGGCTGCCCATGTGTGCTTATGGATTGGCTTGTAAGAAAACTAAGTTTAAATTAAAAGGTTGAAAGTCTAGCAGAAAAGAGAAATAGAAAGTATAGCCAGTAAAGAAGATAACAGAACTCAGGGTAAAGATAGAAGGAAGCTGTGGAAAGAAAACAACATAATATAATAGAAGAAATAGCTATTGCTATTATGACATGAAAAAATAGACAACTATTTGTAAAATAACAAAGAGGAGAAATAGTGTGTGATGAGTAAAATTGCATAATATTTTATTTTTTTAATTACAGAATATCCTTTTACAGGAATATTTTACTGTGTATAATGGGTAAAATGAAAATGCTAGATTAATTTTTTCAGGCCCCAATTCTATTTTCAACAATTGAAAAACAAACTGTAAATTTTCACCCATCTTGATTCATCTCTGAAAATGGTATTTTTTTCAATTGTTTCTTTTTGAATTCATATTTCTGAGACTTTCAAAGTTTATTGTAGTTTGTTTACAGTATTTTTCCCCACTTCATATATTATTTTGTGATCAAATATTTCATACACTCTAGAAAATCTTGCAAATGTGAACTTATGCTTAGCTTTGTATACATGAGTAATCCCCAGGCTTCTGATTCTTCCTGGGCTTGGACATTTGCTGAGTCTCCTTCCAGCAAGGCAAAGTGTTTACAGCCTTATAGGCTAAGACTTCACTTACAGAAAAGGTCCATTTATAAAGATGACATTTAAAATCTGTATCACACAAGCTAAATATTTATAGTTGCTTGTCTTTTTTATGTATAAAAATAAGTCAATATTTTAAATACTTGTGTGTATATCTGGGTTTTTATATGTACATATACACACATGCCATACATATTGTGTATGTGTGTGTATATATATACAGTAAAATGGGAACAACTGAGCCAAATTGTCTTTATCATTTGTTCCATTTGGATTTGATGAAAAAAAAACAAAACCAAACCAAAAATAGCTTTACAGGCTTTATTATTGCAAACATGGGCAGAATTTCAAGACAATCCAAAGAGATGGTGCAATGAGAGCTGGCTGAGCTGGAATGGAATGACTCAAATACTTCCTTTTCCTTCCTTTGCTTATCAGGCTGCCAAATTTGATTTCTTTTTGGTATGGAATTATTACTGTTGCTAATGAGAGTTGACTGATTCTTTTTAAAAAAAAACCCAAACGTTTAATTTATTGCAAATAACAAAGATTCTCAGACTTCTTGAGAAAGACACGAGGGAGACACCGGTATGGGCTCTCAGCTTCACGTCTTTTTGTTTGATAGGTATTTACAAAGATTAGCAATGATTAGGACATTGAAGAGTTTGTTCAGTGCCTGGCGGGGCTTCTTGAACCTTGTGAAGGTTTGTAGAATGAAAACTATGAAGTTTGGTGCAATGTAGTGTTCTCTCTTGGTTTTTTTCTGAGTCTTCTAAGTTTTACTAAGCAAAACAATGAGCATACGTATTTAACTCCAAAATTAGTTTTAATGACTGTGACATTGCTCCCTTTTTGTTTTGATCTGTTGTTGTTCGGACTTTCAGATCTTTTATTCTCTTTCCAATTGCCACTCCCTGGATCTTTCAGAAACATTTTCTTTCAGCATTCTTTCCTCTTAAATCACTTATTACAACAGTCTGCTCATTGCCTGGCTGATCTAAAAAAGGAAAAGAATATTACTTTATACACAGCGTTACTTTAACTAATGACTGCTTTTTGTAAGCAGGATGGTGACTGCTAAGTGTCAAGTTGTTTGCATTGTGTTAGTCAGACTGATGGATTTAATAGCCGTTTATTAGCCACATGGCTGCTGGTTTCCTTCGTAGGAGAAAAAATATAGAATAGGCAAGTACATGCTTGCTTTGACTTACCTCCAGACAGTGTGAGCATCATAGCTGGGGCAGCATGAAATTCAGTGCAGACTTCTCAAAACAGTTAAATTCAGAGGCTTATAGCCTCTGTCCAAGGTCCACCACGCTCTACAGAAGGTAAATATTTTGCTTTTACATGGTTTTGGTTGGCCACTTCGATATAAAATCTCAGTCTCTGATATCTTATGGTGGCTTCTATTTAATGACTGATTATCATGATAATCAGATAAATTTCATGATAATGAGATTAACTTTGTCATCATTCAAATCTTTAAAGTATGTCTAAATCAAAGTCTTACAATGTTCTAATGGTGGGTGAGGAAACATTTTTTCCAATTTTAAAAAGATATTCTGGAAAATACGTGGGGCAGTGTGTGGTCTGGTGGACAGATAACTCTAGTGAGCCATTCAAAACTCAAAATAGATACAAATAAATGCCACATTGCATTGTCTACTAAGATAATGTAAGAAGCTGGAGCAGCAGTGTGATGGTGTGGCATATGAATATAAAAAATACACAGCGATTGATCTGCTGCTGGGAAGCTGCCTATCAAAGCAGGATGCCTTTTAAGGGATATTTTGTCACTCTTTGGGATAACAACTAATTTTGGTTCAAGAAAAAAGTTTTGGTTTGATGGCATTTTGATGAACTGAGAAATTTGAGAGGTGGGAGTATTTTAAGTTATTTTTTGAAGACATAAACTACATCATAAAATTCAGATCTTTGACTTAGGTAACATTCTCAGTCTCCAATAAAAAAAGGCCCAGGCATTTGGCTTAAAGTGCCAGAGAAAGGACAGACTTTCATCGGGCAGGAAGAGCTGCAGAGCTGCAACAGGGCTGCAAGAGCCAGTGAGAGCAATTTGATTATGTGAGTAGATGGTTTGCTCTGGCCAGATTCAAGTCATTAACTTTCTGATTTAATTTTATTGGCCTGGGCAAAGCTTAAGTAAGTGTAATAGCACCTATGTAGGGGGTAGAATCAGCTAAAGTAAATCAATTAAAGTGTTCGCTAGTTAGACTTTTATGTATAGATAAAGCATGTTTTATGTGTAGATTGAAGACATAGCTGTCAGGAGTGTAAATAATCGCTACCAGGCAATTATTAAAGGTCTGTAAAGACCTTTCTTAGGATAGAAACATCTCCTATACTTTATTTAAAGCACTTTTTAAAACTCAGGCTATTCTTTTTCCTGAGTGCTCTATGAATAAGCTAAATCACTTGAAATTTCTAAAATTTTGATATGTGCCGAAATATCTTTCTTTATTCAGTAAATGACAGTTTTGAAAACTTAGCCAGAAAATCTTCTAATCTTCCCATTATGAGATGAATATTTTCTGAGATGTTTTATACTGTGTCAACTTCATGTTCTTTCTGGAGTAGATGTTTTCTTTTTGACATCTTCTATTTTCCTTATACATTTTGGATACATCTTGCATGTGAAGAATTGCATAATAGTGGAAACAGAAGAAATATGGTCTAGAATGTAAAAATAGTCTGAGACACAATATTAATTAGAGATTTTCAACTGAACAGTTTGACAAAGTAATTTGAGTGGCAGAAAGCGAAGATGTATAATAAAAAAATATTAACTAGCATTCCGTGTCAGTCTTTATACCAGTCATATCTGTATAAAAGATATCTATCCATCAATAGATGTAAGATACAACTATCTTTTGAAGAAAAATGGGTGGGGTATGCCAAACTAGATATTACAGGGGAAGTTTTCAATTTTCAATGAACTTGCAATGTGAACAACACTTAGAGAACAGATATAACAGGTAGGCAAATAACTTGTGTACAGCCCACACACTCAAGTACTCAGGTGTATTATGTAGGTCACTTTAGTAACTCCATGGCATGTGTTTATAATCCCTTATTCAGCAAAGAAAGAAATAAGAACTAGTTGTGGTTTGGCACTCACCATTAAACAATATCAAGTTGAATTCAAACTAGTCTTGTCTTTTCAATATTAGTAAAATTTTGAATTCCCACAATATATACAAAACCAGTAATGTCTGTGCAACCCAGATTCTTCAGGTAACAGTTTTCCATTACCTTTCATTTACCTTTTTTTTCTGTTGATATCCATGAGGAATTGTTTTTTAATAGTATTAGCATACATTGTTTATGACAGAATTTGTTTATGACAGAATTTGTATCCTGGTTGGTTCTGAGGGTTTTTTTGTTTTGTTTTTTTCTCTTTTTTTTCCTCCATAATTACCTTCCCAAAATCTTTTCCTGAAAATCAGAAAAAAATATGTATCTCATCATTAGTCTGTAATAATAAATGCACCTTAGTCTGTTATCTGAAATAGAATTTGTATTTATAGGATCCTTAAATATTAAAATATCTTTTATTTACTTAAAATATCTTTTATTTACTTATTGGCTTTTGCAGGTTGACTTTGCTTTGAAAATATCCATATTTCTCTGAAGGGATATTTCATTTTTCAGGAGCCAATCTTCTGGACAGTATAAACAAAAAAATGCTTTTAGAAGAAGCTGATGATTGGGGTGGAATTAATTTATTTTATTTTTTAACTTTGAACTTTGGAGATAAATGGACATGATGGTAGATGCCCATAAAATAAATTCTTTCTAAGAATTTCTGGACCCACATGTAAGAAATTTCTGATAGCATCAGGACTTGAAAAACTTATTGAATGCTGTTGTGAATTTAAACTTTGCCTTTTTTTCTCTTGGTTGGTGTCTTTCGTTCCATAAATCTGTTGTTTTTAACTGCATAGTGACAAAGCTTCAGTGGGTGGGAAAAAAAAGTCCATTCAGTTCAGCCTTATCTTTAGCCCTGTGGTTTGTGCACGGGAAGGGTTTGTCCCTCCAGAGACCAGAGCAAGTGTATAACCTCTCAGGAGAGATTTCAGCCACGACTCTACTGTAGTAGCACAACATCTGATGCCCGAGGAAACTTTACCAGTAGAAATTTATGCGCTTAAGAGTGGTTATGCGCTTAAGTGCTGGGTTTGTGGCTTGCACTCTTCAGCCTCTTAAATTCTCCTTAAGGTGTCTTAAGTATTTGTGGAAATCCTAGACATAAATTGGCATTTGTATGCCTCTGGATCAGAGGGTATATTTGTACTTCGGACCAGTCTTACAGCAATGGTAGTTCAGCTGTGGGTCCAGAGGATTCTTTTTCAGGTGAACTTAAAATTTGGTGAATAATATTTGTGGGAAAGAATTTTTTCACTGGCTTTTAAGCCATATATATGGCAGTGTTCTTAGTCAAGTAGAGTACTAGTAGTTTATACATTTCCAAGATGTGTAAATGTGTATTTTTGGGGAGTATAAACATTCTAAGAATCTACTGTTCAAAGCTGAAAAGTAATTAGTAGATATATCTGCTTATTGAAACTCATTTTTTTTAGTTTTTGGCTGCAGATAGTACTCAAACTTCTTTTTTTGAGATGACTATACTGTATATGAAAAGAAAATAGTAAGTCTAATGTATTTAAGTAGCTGGTCTATTTAGTTAATTAATGCTAGTGTGTACCTATTTGTTTTGTTTCAATTTTCTATTTTAATTTACAAAATAGAGATTGTACCCCTTTGCAGTTAAAAACCCCCAACCCAGAAACACCCTGTGAGCGGTACTTGGGTTTCTTTTGGCTGCTGGGTGCCAACAGTAGTTGCTCGTTCCTGCCCTTGGTCTTCTCAGTTCTCCGAGTTAGCTGAAAAATAAACAAGGGAAAAAAAATGTGGTTTCACCCTGAATCATTTCCCTGATTTTGTGGCCTGTGATGTCCGTGGCCACTCGTGTTAGCCCCTGTGAAAATGTGGCCTGGCAGGCCGCAGGAGGAACAGTTCCTGAGGGAAGCTGTTAACTGGCGCCTTCAGGTGCTCTGTTTGTCATGGAAATAGGCCTGCCCTCAGGGGAAACCTTAAAAATAAGTCGAGTTTGTGATGCAGTTTGAAGGGCCAGGTTCTGCGCACACAGAGGGCTGTAAATGCCCCTGCTGAGACCTCCTTGCAGAAGAAGTCCCCTTCCACTTTCCTTCCTTGCCAGGAAAGCGAGAGCTGCCTGCCCCCCGCTCCGTGCTTCCCCAGGCCTGCTGCTCCCGCCCTGCAACAAAAGCAGTGTCTGTCGGTGCCAACGTTTACAATTTTGACTTTCCCGAATTAATTTTTAATTAATGTCCCACCGATTGAGTTGTCATGCTAGGTATTTATTATGTGGCTATTTTAAAACACCTGATTTTCCTAAAATGCAGGTATGTGTTTAGCTTAGAGATATTCCTAATATTTTCTTTTCATTCTACTTTTGCAAGACTAATCAAATGTTTTCACTTTTACCCTTTTGTTGCATATGCATGTGGTTGAAAGCATTTTTCTTTCCTTTTGAACTCTGGGAAAAGACGCCTCGAGAGTCCACATTAGCTATGATGTGTTATTGGGAAGTATGTGAAGTTGCTCTCCACGTGGCCCAAATGGTATTTATATGGCCTGAGTGATAGCTAGTTTGTAACTGATAAGGGGTGATGAAAACAAAGATGTAAGTTGAAATGTGTTCAAAATGGAAAAATCAGATTGAATTATAACTTTTAAAGTGGCATTAAACTGTGAAGACTGAAGTGGTACAGAATTGTCTTCGCATATACTCAGAAATGAACTTTTTGGCCTTAGGAACAACATGTAAGTGTGTAAAAACGTTTTCTGTCTAAAAGTGTTTCATGCTTGTTTTTGGTATTTTTAGCACTTTGTTAATGTGATGAAATAATTACAGAGATATTAAAAAGTGCTTTCTAATTAATTGTTGACTTCATACTGCCAATATTAGAACTGCTAGGAAGAGGGTGCAAAATAGATGTGATCGCCTGAGACTACTTCAATTTAAAATAACTAACAAACACACCCAAGACTAGTAACACTTATTTGGAAATTTCAGGCACATCTATAATTTGCAGCAATCCAATTTTCCAAGTTTTTTTAATCTGGTCAATCCAGATTTACTTTAGGTAGAGAAAGAAGAAAAGAAATGTGCAGGGAAAGAAGTTGTAGGCAATTTATTTAGTTCAGTTCTAATTTTGCAATGTGAGGTAAAATGAGATGGGTGTTGATTGATTCAGGTTATGGCATATGATAAAAATGTATAAAGCATAATATTTATTAGTAATCTTTTATTTATTCTCTTGATGCATTCTGTAAGATAACTTGTTCCCTAATGAGTAGGAAGCAGGAATTGGAAATGAGTAGTAAATTGCTTTAATTGTTTTTTGTTTATAATTTTCATATTGAAGTTAGGATGGACATAGCAAGAAGAAAAGGGAAGGAATAATCTCTGTTCCCAGAGATTCCCTTCCATGAAAGTCATTCAGCTGGGTACTTTAAGGTTGAATGTCGTCTTTTAGTAGCCGCTTTCATTGCTCTTTGTAGGCAGAAAGCAGCTTCTCTTCTGCCAAGAGGCAGAAAGGCACAGATGCCTGTGCTGAGGCTGTCTGCGTGGATGAGGAATGAGGAGATAAATATCAGAGGAGTCCTAACGCAGCCCTGTTACTCCCAGTTCTTGTTCTGAGTTTGCTTTGCCAGGAGCAGGAGGAGCTGGAGGGGAGAGCAAGAAAATAGCTAACTTATCTTCTCTGGCAGCCTGTTGTTAACCTCAGGAAGCAGAAAATACGATTCCAGGAGCTGCAGCCTTTTCAGTGAGGTGACCTGGGATTTTCCATAAAGTGGAAGGAAGAGCCATCGCTTTGTCTGAAACCAGGAAGCTGGTCAGCAGCCAAGTGATAGAGTACCTGAATTTTTGTTTTCACTTTTTATGCAAGCCAATAGTGCTTTCCGTATTAATAGTAAAATGTCCTGGCATTCTATAAGAACAAGTATCCAGATAAATTCTAACAACACCTCTGAGTCTGTTTGAATGTAATACGGCAATCTCTGTACTGGAAATAACTGGAAAGTACGTAATGGTTGGAAATAAGTTCTGATAAAATCCACCTAGTAGAAAGGGAAGAGTGACGCATAGATTTACAATGAATAAAGGCTTTTGAGTCAAATTTAGATGTTATTTTTAGATGCAGTAATGCCTTCAATTTTCCACATCCTTTGGCTTGATGTTGATCTTGTATTGCAAGACTTCTTTTTGAATTGAAGGAGACAAAATGGGCATTAATTAGTAAGGTCATCAGCATTGTAGATACTGGATGTTCTTTATTGGTATAATAAATATAATGGAAGCTCATATGCACTGCATCCGTGAGGCTTGAAAAGCCTCCAAAAGTGCACTGATGGGGAGATCACACTTCTATGCTAGTATATTAGTTTACCTGCCCAGTCTGTTACTTCTTTCCCAGCCCTCACGTCTCTGTTTTCAGCTGTAGGATCTTCTGTTGCTGAGAGCTCATGGCCCTCAGTTTTCCGCTGATACTCGCCCAGTACAGGGGGTACCCAGCTGGGTACTTGTGTGGGAGAGGGGCTGATGTGTCAGAGCTAGAAGGAGGCTTAAGAAAAGATCTGACCTTTGACACTCTGGTAAAACGCAGGTGACTCTTCTGTATCAGTGTGTATTTTCTTTAATGAATATACACACTCGCTTGCTTGCATTGCACCTGCGTCCGTTTTCCTGGCAGGAAAGAAAGAACTAATCCGCTGTAGAACAAAATCAGAAAAACCCTTGTTACAAAGAATTGTGAGTATATTTTCCTGTCCGCTCATATTTGGTGTTTTAGGATTTTTTTTTTTTTAGTTAGTCTTTAAGAACTGCTGCAGAAAAATTTCATGTGTGAACTTCAGTGCTTAACTCCTCTGGACCTGTTTTAAGAAAAACAGTCAGCGCTACTCCTCACTTACAGCTGTTTGCTTCTAGTCAGCAGAATCCGAAGATAAGCATGCTCAAGCTGGATGCAGGGTTAGACTATCCCATTTTTAACAGTGAATATAGTTAACTACCAGAATGACTTGCTTTAGGTTTTGCTTGATTCATAGTCTTTTGAATCACAGTTTTATATTTTTCTCAAAGGGATGGTTTAGCTTTGACAGCAATAATTGCCTTTAAGACAGGAACTTCTCTACTGTTGTGTGACTTGTCCTGTGTGGGAGGTCAGGGGATGATAATGTTTCTTTCTGGCTTTCAGTTCTTTCCTCTGAGAATATTAATATTTCATGGATATAGAATTTAGACTTAAGCATCCCTGTGAGACAGAGAAGTGCAGAAACATTCTTTATGTTGCAAAACAGTAGATAGGGGGGAAAAAGACTAATTTATGACTATAGCATACAAGCAGTATATCTGTGGGGTTTTTCACAGTAGTGATTCACATCAGTATTAACTACAAAACCAAATGAAACTGTTATCACATTTGTTTCGTGCCATAAACTAGTCAGCTTCCCTTTTTGGTGTCTTCTTTAGCCTACCATAGAGGAGGAACTTCTTTTTTTGATGGAAAAGTACAGTTGAAACAATAAATATTGAGAAGGAAACCGAGGAAAGGTTGCATCTCCAACTGCCACTAATCCTCTAAAAGTATTTTGATGTATCAGTAGCTCTTTACAATACAGACTGTGCCAACCATCAGTTCGCTCTGTGCTTGATCCAAGACCTTAACCATCATGTATTTCTGTTAACCCAGCACTCATGCACAGCTATTGTGCCCTATTTTATTGGGCATGGCACAGATTCAGGACAAGAAAGCAGTCCTTTCCCAAGGACATTTCTGTCAAAAATAATCAGTAATGAATCATATGGCTGTCAACAACCTTTTCATTGTTTAGTTTTAGAAATAGATCCTCCTGAGAGGAATAAAGACAGATTTCACCTTTTCTTGTTATTTCTTCAGACTGCAGAAATAGCATTACATCTTTTTGAATTCTACCCATACTGTTAAAAGGATGTTTTTTTGGTTGTGTGGTTTGTTTTGTTGTTGTTGTTTTTTAAGGTAGCGTGAGAATTAGAAACAATTATAAAATAACATTTCTAATTTCAAAATACAGCATTTCTGTAGTGGATGGATTTTGGAAGACTCTGGAGGCGGATGAGACAAAGAGCCATGATCATGCCCGAGTAAAATTTCCATGTATAACTCTTGACAATTAAGCCTACATGCCTAAATCTTTGAACCAGCAAATCCTGCTTGAGTCCTATTAATAGCACTGCATAGCTGGTTAGAAGAATTGGCAACAAGGGCAGCAGAGGGATCTACAGACTTAGTAAGACAATACTCCATTGCTTTTCATTGAGTTCACATTTAAATGTTTTCCTTTCAACTCTAATGGCAAAATAATTGTTAGTTAAAACAAATCCTTAGCTCTTGGAGAAGGCTATATCATAAGCTCTCCGTTCACCAAAGCTGTACCTGATAAAAATATTTTTTAAGACTTATAAACTCGAAGTCCCTTTCAACAAATATTACATATTTGTGCAAATCAGGTATTATTTTACTTAGATAATTGATATATCATCCAGATCTAATTCTTTATATTTTCGTAAGCGTGGTTTTATGATCAAGGTGAGTACTGCCAAATGTTCTGCATCCTGTTCTACAGATTTCAATGTTTTTGTGATCCTACCATCTACTTTTGTTAGAAAAATTATGGTATACTAAATATTATCAACTGTGATACCCACTCACCATGTAAGAATTATATTTTAGTTTCCCATCTAAAAATGCAGTGGCTTTATTTTATGTGCTGAGTGCTGATGTATAGATAATAAAAATCTCTCAATGTGAATTAGAGAAAATCACATATTGTATCTAGTAATTAGACTGGGGAAGAATTCATCCAGAAAATGAATTGCCAGGAAAAAGGAGAATGATGTAATTTTTTTTGTAAAAGAATCACTAGGGCTAAATCTTAAAACCAGGCCAAAAAAAAAAAAAATCTTGATTCCTCTGGTATTCTAGAAAATGTTACGCTGCTAGCACTGAGGACTACTATAAGTAGTGCTATAGCTGAAAGTGGGATTTGGTTTTATTTTTTTAAAGTGGTGGCCTTCTTTTTGTTTGTTCAACAAAGTAAGTGACACATTTTTTTACAGGGCAGTAGTTAAAGCAGCATTAAAGTGCCATTGACATCATCCAGTTACTGCACTGACTTGATTATATAACCTCTTTTGTGCAATTTTCATGCTCTGCTCTGTTTGAATGTTTTTACTATGCTGATGGCTGTTTTTCATTTCCTGCTGGGATGACCTTGAATAAAAAAAGAATAAGAATAAAGTAGACATACGCAATGTAGTCTTGCTGGCATTTGCAGATCTTTTGTTCTGTGTTGAGAAACATAGTAGTTTGGCATTTATGGTACAGGTTATTTCTGCTGGGTAGTAATTAATCTTCAACAGTTAGAAAAAATTAATGTTTTTCTCTTATTTTGTTCTTTTGAATTTGCCAATGACAAAGGGATCCAGTTATGACAATTCCTACCTTATTAAAACATCTGAAGAGAGCTAAACAAATGATAAATACAATGGTCATTCTTTAACTTAGATCATTAATTTAAGCTGTTAAATCTAATAGATCTACGAATCTATTAAATTGCTCCCTTTTTTTTAAAGGAAAAGAAGATTAACTACTTTTCACTTTTTTCCAGATTCAGTATATATCATGCAGCTGAAGGAATTGTTATTTTTCTGTTTTGGTACTTGTTGTTGCCAATCAACATTTCATAACTAGCCTTACAGATGAATAAGAGAGTACATTGTTCTTCACACCTACATATTTTTCAGACCTTTTTGTATCTCTCAGTATCGGAGCAGTTATAACAATGAGAAATCCATCCTTTGAAAGTAGTTTGCATTATTCCTGCTGATTCTTGCCAGACCAAAGCCACTGCCTCCTTTTAATTTGTCAAATTAAAGTTATAAAGATTATATTACCATACAGTTTACAATCACATATAGAGGAAGAGTTTTAGCTTTAAATAGTTTTCACTGGAGCTTTTAAAAGTGTCTACCTTTGGGGCAGGGGGTTGGGCACAGGGCTTGTTCTTTTATGGTCCACACTTAGCATTTGAGAACCTTTCAGTTTTTAAGATACTTAAGACAGTAGTATCCTTTCAGATATTTCCATTTTGCTGCTGTGGTGATTTTGCTTTTCTGAGGAAATATCTCTGAACTTAAGTTCATTCATGCCCTAAATCAATGCTGAAGTACTGGTTAACACTTGAAACAAGGTAATGAGATACTTGCCTTCACTGCTAATAAAAAATCAAGATTTGATTTCATTGGTAAATGTTTAGTATTTTTGTTTTTAATGAAGATTGACAATAGAAGTCATTCATGTGTCAACGTCATGTTTCAAACATCAGTGTGTTATGTGACTATGTTGATTTCATCCACGTTGCCTTTTTCTTCTCCAAAGCTAAAAGATACACAAATATTTTCAGTTTAAAGTATGAAATCAGATGCTTTCAATATGATGGGCTAATACAAATGCAGATCTTCTAAACTTGAGTTTAAATGCATTGTTCTATTTTGCCAGTGGTAAATCTGATGCTTTGGCTTTATTCTGTCTCAATGGATACTGTTTTTGGATAAACTTGGCATGCCTTTTTTTGGAATTCTTCTTGTTTGTTTCACTTAGTCTGATTTTCATGTAGTGTTTTCGTGAACGTATGAATGTGATTTATAATCTGTTATATCTGAGAGCAGTACACTGAAAAACAGTCCTCCAGAGGAAATTTAATAAGTGTAACTGTAACACAGTGTTTGGTTTGTTCTGTTGATTACATCTAATGTTACTAAGCAAAGTAACAGAATATTTTCGTTTTTGGACAAGAAAGAGCTATGACAAATGCTAAGAGATTACCAAATGATTAAAGGGATCTTCTAAAGTTCAGAAATATAGGTGATGTGGAACAGCAGATCTACCCAAAAAGTACTAAGACATAGTCTCATGTCACAGAATTATTTGGGGTTAGTACAAGCAGTGAATATTTGGTTAGCCTAGCTACTTGTCTTCCTCAGCCTCAAGAGTAAAAACAGTAACAAATGAATGTATTATTTAAAATTTATTCTTTACTCTGAGGGGGAAATAAGATTGATGGCCTGTTTTTGCATTGACCTTTATCAAAATCAGGAGGGCTATAAAGGAAAGATGAAATTACACATCATGCCTAAAATTTTCCATTTGCGTATAGAGTTCTCAAGCAGTTTTTAATAATAGAACAAAAAGTGTCCGAAGCAAACTAAGTTATCTCCCTTACTTTAGTCTAAGGTTTTGCACATATCATTATTTGGGAGGTATGTTGGTGATTCTAGCTGTTAAAGTTGGAAACTATTTCCTCATGTTATATTTTGTAAATCTTATTGTTACACCCTAGCAAAAGAGCCTTCAGTTTTATTTTTGCTTTCATTTCCATCCTGCAGCCGGGAAGATGGGAGACGGATAACCAAAATTCTGAATGTTTTCATCTGTCTTTGCTCTTATGAAATGCTTTATATAAAGTTAATGTTCTGAAAGCTTTTGCATTCAGGTTTAAGTGCACTATAATTAATTCATAGAAGACTGTATATAGTAAAAAACTTGCATAACCTTTAAAAATGGCAAGAATACTTGTAGTTGTGGTACTAGATTTGAAACCCTTGTAATTGCAGCATTCCTGTCTGATGTGACTATGTAGTGTTCTTTGCTAATGCCCTGACGGTGCTTTGCATATGTACATTATGTTGCAAGAGAAATGTTTTTAAGTAAATCATCACATTATACAGTGTTTCTTGTTTCTATATCCATATTTATTTTATAAAATATTGTTTTCTAAACCTGCAATGAATTTATGTGCCCAAATGTTGTCTTGCCCCATCAGGATGTGTTAACAGGAACCCACAGTTTTCATTCCTGCCCACGTCAATGCAAACTTTAAATAGGACATTCTGGAGTGCAAGGAGCTGCCAAGGGAGCATTGGATTGTACAGGACAGTAACAGCTGCATAAAGTTTTTAAATATTTATATATTTAGAAGTTTTCACTGTTTTTAATTAGAGTATTGTTAAAAGTTAATTTTCAATGCTAAATTGGAAATATTATTAGTTTACTGTTAAGAATGGGTAGTTTAAGGGGCGGGAGACTAATGGGCACAGTTAGTTCAAATAAGGATTTTATCAGGAACAGAATTTATTTTCATCCAGACAAAAAGTGTCCGCAGCACAGTTCTCGTTTGCTTTGTCACAGAAAAGAAAGCATATGAATATTGTATTTATTTATATGCCATACATCTAGCTCTTACAGATTTACATAGAAGCTCGTTCACATAATGGCCCATAGGAAGCCTGCTAAGCAGCCGTATATGTGCACCCCGTTTGCTGCGTAGTGCTTGGCACGCTTCCTGACCCATGGCTGTTTGCAGTGCTGTGGGACCCCGACCGTTCCCAGGCGCTGGAATGCGACTTTCGGGCGTCCAATTGCTAAATTGTCAGCGTGCTCCCTGGCACGTTCTTGGCCCACGCAGCCTCACGCTCTGCTGAACATTTCCTGGTCGCGCTCCATGAATTAGCACAGAGCAGATGATGTGGGGCCAGGAAAATAATCCTGAAAGTATTCGGTTTACTAGGCATTGTCGACATGTTGTTTTATTTGTGTTATTCAGGGGAGATATAATGCTTCAAAGTGATAGGCTTAGCTTCTGTGGAAGTCTGTATGGCTGAAGTGTATTTTTACAACTTAAATTGTTAAGCTGTGGAGGGTTGCAAGAAGGAGGAAAACAGTAACCGTTAGTATTTAGGATGTGTTTGTGAACTGACAGAAAGACAAGTTTTACGGCTTTATGTAAAAGGGAAAGTTCATTTTCGTTGTAATGACTCTTCTTTTTTTGCATATGTATATACGTGTGGCTGTGTTTGAGAATGAGAGCTAAGAGAGAATGCTGTTAGCGAAGTGTTTTGGGAGGTCAGGCAGAATTTCTCTGAAGGAAGATGCTTAGGTACAGGACCACAAACTAAGAGAATTCAATACAAAAAAGCAGCAGTAGCATACTCTTCCTTAAAGGTATTATTATGTTGTCTAGGTATAATTTTAAGGAGTAGATGTTTTCACTGTGAAACACATAATGAAGGAGACAATCTGAATTCGGAGTTAGGTGTACTAGATTTTTATTTGAAAAACTGAATGCGTGACATTTAGGTTTGGATTATTATGCAAAAGTTACTATATTACCCTAAAATCCCATGCCAACATCATAGGTGTTTGTATAATTTTTATTGGTTTTTTTTAAATTATTTTTTATTTAGAGATTAGGAAGGGGAAAAATGACAGTCCGCAACGGGGGCGGTCTCCCTCAGTCTGCTGTTTTAACCTTTTGGTGCAGTCTGGCCAGCCAGTGGAAGTCAGGCTCACTGAGCGCCGAAGCACAGCATACAGCCAGGACGCTGTCAGTTTGTAAGAGCAAAGTGGGGGACAACGAAAAAGGTGAAAGAGAATTAATGGGGAGGGAACAGGCTTTTGTGAGTAAAAGGTCATGGAGCAGCATGGTTGGGCAGGAGCTAGTCTGAAAAAAAAGGGACAAGAAACCTCATCACGCTGATTAACTGCACGTTATTTCAGGAACACAAAATGTCTTTGAAGATCTGGATCGTAACGGCCTCGCTTGAGCTACCAATACTCATTTTTCAGTCTAACACAGTCCTCATTCCTGCTGTCCATTCTCTGAGGGGATGTTTCCCTGCGCTCTGGTTGCTGTAATGCTTTTGTTCTGAGCTCTTCTGTCCCCTGAAATGCGGTCGGTTTTCATAAGCTGGACATGGGAGGATGACATTTCAAGCCTGCGAAATGGTGCTCCTCTTTAATATGGAATATTTTTCTTTCTACAATGGTATGGCAGTGGTGACTGAGGCTTTTCAAATTTTTTTTTCGTCATCTTCTGAAAACTTAATTGTCTTTGAAAGAACTGGTGGCTGGCTGGTTCTTCCCTGTCTCCTTGCTGTTCAGTTAGTTATTTCCACTTCTCAGGGATTTATAACTTCAGGCTTGCTTCTAATCTCAAACATCTTCCAGAATATTTGCAGCCACTCCAAATTTGCCAACATCTGCAAACTTCATAAGCTTATTTTTTCTTCTACCAACCTTGTCTTAAAATATTTAATACCTTATGTCAGATTTCTGCCCAATTCTACCTGATACAACCTTTCAGTTCAATAACTTGTTTTTGCTTATCCTCTTTTCCCTGACCAGTTGAACACTTGGTTTACAGAGATTTCCCCTAAACCATATTTTTCTGGTTTGTTTATGTGAATGGCCTGTATCAAACCCCTTACTAATGTATGCAATGTATACTCTATTTCCTTTAACCACTTGGCTTATTATCCTGTTATATAAGGAAATTAAGACAGTTTGACAGGATTTCTTCTTGAGAAATCTACAGTGGTTATGACTTAACAACTTTTTATCTTTTATGTACAAGAAATATCAAGTATAATTACATTAATTTAGAGAACAAATGAGGTTGTGTGTTCTTTATTTTGAGCAGCATTTGTGATCTGCTTCCCACTTTATTTGGGGGGATTTTGTGCTGAAAAATTGAGGAAAAAACTTCAAGTTAACACTTAGAAGTGTTACTTTTTTTGAAGAAAGAGCTCCCCTTTGAAGGAATCTACCAAAATCATAATCCTACATTTTGGTAAGATTAACATTGTTTTTTCTCCAATTTTAATCTAATTGTAATACTAACTTTAAACAAAATGTATGATTAATCTTTATAAAAATGTATCATTGTCATCATAGCTTTCTGTGAAACATTTTACTTACAGATACCAAATTCACTGGGCTCTAGAGAAAATTTGGCTGCTGTGTTTTATTATGTCTCTTTTTTAATACCTTTATGCAGAATGAAAACAAATGGGTAGGGTTTCAAATATGATGCATTATTTAGTCTTAACAACTTCATATGAGAAGGGTGATAGTGCCAGGAGTTGGCATAATACATCACTATATGCAGCAATAGTAAAATAATATAAATTATTTTGATTGGTGTTGCTAATCCCTAGTTATCCTAGTGAGTTACTGCAGAATGGATTTGACGCATCAAAAGGGTGCTCGTTTTGATGCTGATTCAGAGGACTGGCTCCTTCATTGCATTCATGAAAGTTATGTACTTATTTATCAGCTTTGCTTCACTGTAGGGAATACGCTTGCTTTTCATATGGACGAATGTGTATTCTTTTATATCTAAAAAGACATTCTGCATTCTGTCTATGCCTACTTTGAGTAAAAATTTATTTTTAATTGTGGAACTTTAAAAAAAAAAAATCAATTTGAGAAGTCCCATGTTGTTTAGGAGCTAAATATTGCTAGTTGTAGTGGTATTTTGAGGCTTTTGAAAAATATTTCAATATTCCATTCATGAATATTAGATTTTTGCACTTTTGATTTTTTAATCAAAATGCTTCCTTGAAACACAATAAACTTGCAGATAATCTAGAAAAAGCTGTCAGTAAAGTGGAATGTCACGTGTAGTTATGCTTACAGAGGGATCTGCTGTATCTTCTCTCGGTGCATGCTATAACATTCAATGCTTGTTTGGAAAATCTTGGCATCTGAGATTCACTGACGCATAGGCAGCATCTCTTTCTCATCCGGGACATGTGTGTTTTGTGTGTGATAAGTGAGTATTTCTTGTGTGAGGGATGAACAGAACGTAACGTCGTTTAGCTATAACTAAAGAAGGTGCTTTTGTAAAGAACAAATACAAGTCCTGACAATTCATGCTTCTAAAGAAATCATGAGGAATGATGCTTATGTATGTACTGTGCAAAAGACTTCAGGCACCTATACCCCCCACTACGTACAACCTCAGCGAGTGGGGTTATATGGGATTAGGATGCAGCTGGCTTTTTGTCTACTTTTCTGTATTTCCTGTGACCAAATACCAAATTCCAGAGCGACTTCTTGATAACATATTACCTGTTAAAACGCAGTGCATATTTATGTTTTAATTACGACTGGTTTTGCTGCTAAGATTGAAGTTATGACATGCTTATGTCCTATTTTTTGAAAGCAATTGACAAGTGTGTGTTCTAGGAAGGACAGTGCGATAAGTGTGATCACAGTCTTTCAGATTTTACTTACTTTCCGTTTGCTTCCCTTCTGTTCACTTGCCAGAGCCTATAAGGTCCTGGTGTCCTTGGTCTGCTGCTAGGGAGGACAGAGGTGAGACCTGCTGCCCTCCTTTCTTTCCCCTGGTCCTGATCTTTCCTTACAGTCCCTCTCGCACCTGTGTGGCCTCCCAGGAAGCCCATTCAGTTTGCTAATCAGGCAGAAAATTATTTCCTGGGTTTTTTTTGCATGGGTTTATTGGTAGTCCAGATGAGTTGGTTAAATCAGTTTCTGAGCTGCTGAGAATACGAAAGCCAGTGTGAGCAAGCCGCAAGATGGTGCGACTTGGAGCCAGGGAAGGAAAGGAGATGGGCAGAGGTGGAAAACGCTGCCGCTTCTTTCAGCAGTAGAGAGGTGTGAGACTGGCACAGCCGCGGTGTTTACAGGTTTTAAAAGCAGGCCAACATAAAGCACTTAAGCCTCCTTACCCAAAACAGAAGAATGGAGTAGCTCAAAAGTCTTGAAAGCTGTCTCTTTTTTCCTGAGCTTTTTTCTGATCCCAGTTTTTCTGTATCTGTTTCACTGTATTATTTACAAGCAACTTTTAAAATATGAAGACCGTTCCATTTAGTGAAATACAATTCAACATCCCGTTACAAGATGCTTCACTGTGAAAGAGAACATTCTTCGTGACCACACGTTCAACTTAGGTACAACTTTCAGCATTGACTGCTGAGGCTGGATGTGATCAGTCCTCTGCTTAAACTTGTCAAACAGTGTTTGGATTTGTTTTGCCTTCTCCTTTGGCCAAAAGCTATAGTTTATGGACAGAGGCTGGTCATGGTAGTCACAAAAGACTTGTACTTAGTTCAGTTTTTCATATGAAAAAATATGTAGATTTTTTTTATAACATGTTCCTTTTTCTTTATTCTACAGAGACCTGAGATTTAATAGGATTAAAGAAATCCAGCCTGGAGAGTTTAGACGGCTTAAAAACCTGAATACACTGTAAGTTCTTTTTCAACCCTAAGGCCCTTTCCTCTTTTGATTTAATATGATTAATTTGATAATGTGCCAAATTTGCTCACTTTTCACAGCTAAGTAGTCTCACAAATTTCAGCTGTAGCATTGACACAGGTGAGAGATTGAGGTTTAGGCCCAAAGTATTTGAAAGCAAAGCCAGGTATATGTCTATTAAAATAAAAATGGAAATTATTTACATCCTAATGCTTTATTAATATTCTTTAATTGGAAATATGAAAAATACAGAACTTTACTATACAATTTTTTCCAAATTATGCTAAATTACTTTGGTGGAATATCACATAATAAATCATGGATTACAACAAAGCTGTTCAAAGGCCCAGATGTGCAAATGTGTTGCAGTTACAAAATATTTGACAAACTAATGTTTTGAACTTTCCTATTCTAATGTGCTCGCCAGGACTGCCAGAAGTTGGAAGGTTTTGTTCCTACTGAGCTTCCTTTTACAGAGGTCTCTGTTACCATCTACATTTGTGAAGAGAAGTCCATGTTTTCTAAAAGACTTTTTACAAACCCATAATGACAATCGTATGTGTATTATAGTTTTAACTTAGTATTTCCTTTGTCATTCCTTCAAACATCACTTTTGAACAGATGCATGCATGTTTCTCTTCTATATTAGCAGACATGAAGAGGAATTATGATGGACAGTTGTTCTTACTTTTATATGTATGTAATTTATGATTGCAAATTTGACTTTTCTAGAACACAAGTAGTGCATGAAGTAAAATAGAATACAATGATATCAGTGAGCTTTGGATCGTTACTGTCTATTTATCCTGCAAGCACATAACAAAAAACATATTGAGACATCTTGTACTGTATATTCACACCAGGGTGTCGTGGTTTAACCCCGGTTGGCAACTAAGCACCACACAGCCGCTCGCTCACCCTCCCCCCCCGCCCCGTGGGATGGGGGAGAGAATCAGAGGGAAAAAAAAAAGTAAAACCCGTGGGTTGAGGTAAAGACAGTTTAATAGGACAGCAGAGGAAGAGAAAATAATAATAATGATAACAGGATATATAAAATAAGTGATGCACAATGTAATTGCTCACCACCCACCGACCGACGCCCAGCCAGTCCCTGAGCAGCAATCGCTGCCCCCCGGCCGACTCCCCCCAGTTTATATACTGAGCATGACGTCACGTGGAATAGCCCTTTGGTCAGTTTGGATCAACTATCTTAGCTGTGCCCCCTCCCAGTTCCTTGTGCACCTGGCAGAGCATGGGAAGCTGAAAAAGAAAGTCCTTGACTAGGGTAAGCACTACTTAGCAACAACTAAAACATCAGTGTGTTATCAGCATTCTTCTCCTACTAAATCCAAGACACAGCAGTATGCCAGCTACTAGGAAGAAAATTAACTCTCTCCCAGCTGAAACCAGGACACAGGGGAAATGATACGACTTTCCCCCCAAAAGTATATTGTCGAAATCTGTGCTACCAAGACATTTTTACTAGCTATCCCTACTTCCAGTCACCTTTGATTATACCTCTGTTTGCAGTGAATCCCCAGTTTTGAATTACAGTTTCTGTCAGATATCCAGCCTCAAGTTTTAACTGTTCAGATCACTGTTCTGAGATCCACAAGTCCTGAATAAAGACAGGATTCATTAAGTTTGGATTCCCTTCTCTTCATAAAACCACTGCATGAGAGATGAGTGCGAATCTGTGAATACAGACATTTGTGTTCCTGTATGATGTAAAAGGCCCAGTACACAGACTATCGCTAAGAAACGTCTAGGAAAAGTCACTCACTTCAATGCACCTGTTAATGACAAATCTTTGTTAATGTCCATTTTATCAATTTCAATGCTCTGTGTTGACTTGGGGCCAGGATTTTTTTTTTCTTCATCTTCATCTCAGATACCCACAAAAGCCACATAATTTCAGTTTTTAGATTTTTAAAATTTTTTATTTCTGTCTAATTTTTTTAGTTTTCTCCTGCAAGGTAGTGACTGAGCAGCTGTAAGCATGTCACTTTTTTTTCTTATAACAGTTACCGTTAGGGAAAAAGCTCTTTGTTTTGTTTGTTTTTTTTTTTTTCCAAGTTTTCCTTTTAATGCTACGTTTACACCTGCTGTTACGCAGTTCATTTTTTTCCCTGCTGTTAGTGTATGTTAAAATAAACAGCTGTTTTTTTCTCTTTATAGGCTTCTAAACAACAATCAAATTAAAAGAATACCTAGTGGGGCATTTGAAGACCTTGAAAATCTAAAATATCTGTAAGTTAAATGAATGTAATTTTTTTGCATCAATATGTAATTGAACTTCTTCAATGGGAAAGTGTTTTAATCTGAGATTGTGTTTTAATTTGACTCACTATCTCAGGAGATGAACTGCTTTGAAAATCTGTGAAATGAATTTATGGGGTGGGGGCAACTGTGAATCTTTGTTTCTATAAGTAGATGCTTTGAGATTTGCTAATATAAGACTGCGATATCTGTAGGCAGTAGATTTTAAAGGACTTAGTAGTTGCTATTTACTATATGCAACTTAAAAGATAATTTAAAAAGGGATATGCTTAATCGTTTAGGAGGTCACCTCTTTAAAGCTTTACTGAAACCTTCATACAAGTATGTTTTAATTTTGTGTTTTGAAAAGTGGTTTAAAAGCAGCTAGTCCAAGATTCGTGTTTACAGAAGCTTGTAACTTATATAAGCTTTTTAACCACTCCTAAATTGTTCATTGGATGTAGTATAAATTCATAAGAGAAAAGTCAAACACAAAATAGAAAAGTACCTATATGGTTGGCCATAAGGTCTGTGTCTTCAGGCAACCTGTATATTTTAAGAATAACTCCTCCCATTTTTAACAAACATACCAAGTGTATTATCTGAATAAATAAAAGGCATAAAAATGTTATTTTTATCTACAAAAAAGACTTAAGTTGAATAGTAAGTTGTCATGGATTCTCAGCTCTAGTCTCTGGAGTCCACCTTATGTAGTGTCACATAGAAAAGTTTCATTCCATTGTCTTGGAGCATTGATCATTCCTTGAGTGCTGTACAGAAAACAATGGTAACTTTCAGATTTCATCTTTTTGGAAACAATTCAGAAACTTAATTTTTCATCTAGTTTTCAGGAATGCAGCCTGAATAGCTCAAAGGAGGTGGGAGAAGAGAGGAAAACAAAAATCATGTAAATTTGTGCAGATGCATTACCTGGTTTTCTGCACTGTGTTTGATTACATTTCATGGTCTTATTGTCTTTCAGTAATAAAATTGTTTAAACTGTATATAACTGGAGGAAAAAGAATACTGAACAGACTATCCCCAATGAATGACTGAAGTCCGTAATGATTGTATTTGTTACAAGATGTGTTTGTATCGTGGATCTGGTAGCGCAGTACGTAAGGTCTACTAATTCAGGATGGCTAAGCTTCTTTCCCTAGTCAGCAACTGTGCAGAAATACTACTTGGTTCTTACTAGTTCTTCACTTTCACATACTTGCCTTTGCCTAGCTGTAGTAAACCCGAGATAAAACTCAACTATGCGCTCTGTTCAGTTCAATAGAAGAGTGCAAAGAGATAACTGAACTATCATTTATTTGTTTTCATATACATGTAGTAATGTTTATCTATATCTATATTGTTGAGAGGAAGATCTGTTCCTTTTCCTCTTGTTCCCTTGGAAATTTGAATATAAAGTTCAATGTGGTAGTTCACTGAACTGCAGAGAGCTCTTCTTTAAAGCCATCCCCCATTTTGCTAAAATAAATTTTAAGATCTTTTTGCCTATTTCAATGGCTGTGATATAAATGTTTAGACTTAAACTGTACAGCCTTAAAGTTATAAAAGTGCTGGTACTGGTCAGATATCAATACAGAAGGCTCAAATGTACCAAATAAATACAGTTCAGCTGTGAAAATGTTAGTTGAGTAAGTACATGCTAAGTCTATTCTGTGGGACAAAGGAAACAAAATGGACTACTTTTTCCTAATAGGATGAACTGAAGTAGAAATTAGGGGAATGGAAACCATATTATTTATTAAAAGTTGAAAATACTGTTCAGAATTTAACAGCCAAATCATCTGGAATATTTGAGGCTTTGAATGGCCTGATCCTATGGATATTTGCAAACCTCACTTGTATTGTCCTGTTTCATAAAATGAGATCATTAGTGAGAACTGAAGTATGGGATTGCAGATGGCTCTGAAAATGTATAATTCACCGAGTAATTTCAGAAAACCTGTCATTTCTCTGTGGCTTTGATTTAGCAAAACATAAGTATATAAAAATAGAAAGTGTATAACTTAGTAAATATAATTATATAAGTCTGTATAAAAATACTTGTAAATATATAGTTATATATAAAATATGTAAGTATAAAACATAATACAATATTTAAAAAAAAAAACAAACCCTGTGTCTGAGAGATAGATGTCAAGGCCCATTCCTGTATCTCTGCTGCAGTTTTTGGTCTTTTAGACAAAACTGTTTCCAGCAAGTCTCAGAGAAGCCCTGGGATTTTCAAATGCTTCTTTGTACTGTTTGTTTCTGAAATTGAGCTTAGAATTTTATGAGGTTTTTGGAACTGTCTGGAGAACAAATTTTGACAAAGTATTTTATCAATTTTCTGTGCATTAAAAATATTCATCATTGTAAAAGTTGGTCCTTACATTATAAAAAGAAAACTATGCACGTATGAATTTTGAATCTTATTTTTTAGGAGTATTTGTTTTCTTGTTCTTTATGTAATTGAAATTTTGACAGTTCTATAAACAGTTTTGCGTGATCTTGCTGTGCTGTTTGTGGTAATAATTTGTCTTTGAATTCATACACTAAAAGTTGGAAAGAAATAGATGTCATTATTATTGTTTTGCTATGACACCAAGAGGATACTTTTTCTTTTTGTCTTTCTGTCTGTCTTTCTTATTTCATATACCTTAGTGTTGGCAATATGGTTCTTTAATAAGGATCAAAAAGTCATTAGTAGCTTGGACTCCATCTATAATACAGTTTCTTTCTGCACTCAGTGATTCTGTATAATTTTTTTGGTCTTATGTTCCCACTTCTGCAAAGGATAATCTAAAGTCCTGTCTAAAATAAACTTAGAAAGTTGTCTTCATACGAGCAAAATAATTGGTAACTTGTTTGTAATTTGGTGCTCCTGATACAAGATGTATATATATATATACACATGATGTGTATGGTACACTGAATATATTTAATTGACTTCCTGTGAGTTCAGTTTACTGACTAGAGGTGGCAGTACAGAAAGATGAGAAAGAAAAGCTTCCCAACCTTGTAGTATAGATGCAGGCAGATTTGTGGAAACTTAGTAGGATAATTCTTCCTGATCCTGAAAGTCAACAGTTTATTCTCCAAGACAGAAGATAATTGCGAACTGAAGGTAGAGACATACTGCAGTTTTAACATGTAGGGTATTAGATTTGGAATCAGCAGTGGAAAAAATGAGGTTAAGATAAAAAGAAAGAATTTTGGGAGGAGATATGGAAAAATATAAAACAGATGAGCGATGACAAAGAGCTTTCCAGATAAAGAGAAGGTGCTTGATATTTATGGAGCAGTAAACTAGAAGCGAGTGTGAAGGAAGTGAAGGAAATAAAAATGGAGAATGAAAATCACTTTGGCAACAACACTGAGACATGTTCACTTAGTAAGAAATGGAGAGGTGAGGAATCAGACATGGCATCAGTGCGATAAGCAAATGATAAATGGAAATTAACATTGTATGAAATGTATCAGTTCTGGAAATGCTAAAAGGGAACATGCAAGATTTGTTTTGCATTTGGTGAATGGAGTAATAGTGGTAGAAGATACATTGTAGGTTTGCCAAAGTGCGGAGCCGCTCACCTCACCTTTCCAGAAATGGGATTAAGTCACATTACCTTCTGTGCCTTCTGCCACTGTTGCTGTCATGGTCATGTTACTTTTTCCTTTGAATACCTCCTGTGATTCTGGATCTCATTTCTTTGCAATTCATTTTGATGATTCCACCACCTGTCTCTTTTATGTTTCTATATAAATCTGTCTTTGCTATATTTGTTTACTTGACAGGTTTTACTCTATGCTGCCTGATACTGCCATTACTTTGAACATTTTTTTTTCTCTTGTTCCAAACAAATATATCTGGATCTTGCTTTCCTTAAATCACGTGACTTCTAATACAGTCCATAAACACCAAAAATTATCCTTGTAGGGGAACTATCAAACTTCTTAATTAAAACTACTTTTTACTAATTTTCTGATAACTGGTTACCTATTTTTTTGTTCATTTCCTAAGTGTATGACCAGTACCTCTGGCCTCTATCAGCCTTGCTTGCATTTCCAGAAAGAGCGCTTGCATTTGCAGAAAGAGCTTTTTTTTTTCCTAGCTCTTCTGAAAACAGTTAGTAGTAATTGCCAGAAAATAATTTAATGTCTTAATAGAATATATCCCTTGTCATCTTAATCCACTGTTTATCCTTTGAAAAAGTCTAATGGTTCAGTTGTGTAATAGAGCTTTTAGGTAAATCAAATGATAAATTACTTTGTCCCTAATTATACTTTAAATCAGTATTGTGCTAATGTGACTGGGATAAATTTTGAGATTCATTTTTTAGTGCAGTGTTTGCAAAGTTTCACTTGTTAGGCACAGTAACATTTTAGAAAGACAAATATTTTTTGTGAATGCTACTTAGTTGTATTTTGTATTCTGTCATCTCTCTCTTCGTTAGGCAAATATATATTTTTTATCTTTCTGTTAATATCCTCAAGGAAACTTCTACAACTAAATGAAAGTGTGGTTAACACATCTGTCATAGGACATCTGTTTTTGTAGCCTTGGGTTGCTGGGGTTTCTCTGTGGATGGGGGACATGATGGACTGAGGACAGTTGAATGTCCTGCAGCTTGACGGTTTTCTGATCAACATGGAAAAAGTTGTAGTGTAAAGTTGAATCCCAAATAAAGTCCTACCACAGTGGCTTGATAAGAGCTCCAAAAGTGGATGTGAAAGGCTGCACCCTTCCCTGCAGTATGGTGGTAAAGGTCTGCAAAACTACAAAGTCATTATCCTGGTCTTCCTCTAACCCATCCTTGTTCTTCACTCTGTCTTGCTGTGTCTGCAGAAAGTAAATAAAAGTTACGTCAGTGATTCTGGTAAAACTTTTTTTTTTAAATTGGATTACTTCAAACTTTTAACACAAAATTCTTCAAATACCCGCAAGAGATACTTAACAGAGGTCAGTTATTAAAAGCATCTTAGCCCACTCTGGTTCATTGGTCTGATCAGAAGTTTAGCACTCAGAGGAATAAGAGGAATTTCCAAACTGCCAAGTGGAGTGTATTAAAAAAGGTGAATAACACTTTAGCTGTTCAGTCTTTGAAATTTTCTAAGGAGTGAGAAGAAATGGTGCATTTAAAATTCTCACTGGAAAATAAGATAGGAATTTAATCTCATACAGAGAGGAAAATTAAGGAGAGACAAAATTTTAGTGACTGTGATCCTCAAATGAATTGGTGAATCTGAGTCAAAACAAATAATTGAATACCCATGAAATGATATTTTTTTCAAACAGAATAAAAACCAATTCCACATCCCAAATAAGTAATACACCTATTCTCTCTCTTTTAAATTATTTTAAAAGTTTTTACAGTCATGTCACATTACAGTAATTTTTTTCCAGTTTAATTTGTTCAGAATTTTGAGCATTTAAAAAATCTCACAAATTTTTGCTTATTAGTTATTCTGTTATTGGAGGAACTCTGTTTTTTGTTCAGATGAATGTCTGTGTTAATTAAGCACACCTGAGTGTCTATACATTCATGTATTGGAATCTCAGCAAGCAATAAATTGGAAAACTAAATTTAGACTCAAGGAAAGGTACTACTCCATGTTGTCCCCCAAAGTTGTAATGAGGTGAACATCAGATGTCTACAACTTTTTTCCTTATTAGCGCCTATCGTGAAATGTTGCCCTTTGTCAAGTCAGTGTAAAAACTGCCACCGACTCCAGCAGAGCCAGTATTTTATCTGTTGCATCAAAAGACGTTTGCAATTTTTCCAGTAAGTTACTGAAAACTCTAATAATAGAAAAGCCAAAACAGCTACTAATAAAATGCCTGCTAATAAAGCCATTTGTGGTCCAAAGTCTCTTCATCCCTTTCTCATAGAAATTCATGCCTGATTAACTGAGTTTCAAACCGTTCATCAAATAATTGTGAGAAAGTTCTTGTTGCGAACCTGTTCCTAACCTAACACATAAAGAGAGCAACTGACACTGAACCCCAACAGTATTTTCATTTGCTGCCTCCATGCAGAAACTGCAGTCATAAGCTAAACTGTGTGATTTTTCTCCAACACCCTATCACTAAACCATCCTTACTGTTAAAAGCATGATGAACGTGAGCACATACACTGATCTATCCTGACTTATTTTTATTCTGTAGAAAAGGTATAGACAGCACACGTGAAAATACTGATATTCTGCATATGTTTATTTTGTTTATGTTATAAACAAAACATGTTTATGTTATCAATGGGGACCTAATGTCCATCTTCTACACAGTGATAAAACAAATATACAATGCTGTTTCATGGATGCAACACCAATATTTTAACTTGTATTTTTTTGTAAAAAAGGTGGCACAGGCAGAGTTATAGAAATTCTCACTGTTTGTTCTTCAAGTCCAGTAAAAAGATTAATTCCATCATAATTTGTATATTTGTACCAGTATCCAGATGAGATATTTTAAAGAAAGTAAGAGGCCAATGGCATCCCTGGTGTGTTCTGGTAAAGGCACTTCTGATGCAATTCTGTCCCATTAAGTTGAATTTATTTTGACTCTTGGCAAGCCCATCAAGAAACTGAGGGGCAAAGAAACAGTAAGTAATAACAGTGAGCACTGGGCAGCCCAAACCATCCGGGTGACAGCCTCAGGGCCTACAAGGCCCCAGACTTTTGTCTTTCCTGGCAAATATTTGGGATGAAATCTCAATGACAAAGTATTTTTATGTGTATGTGTTTAGTTTTTGTTTTGTATTTTTTTTCTAATATGTAGTTGAAAAACTGTCTTCATGTGTCAACTTAATTCTTCTTTTCCACCTTCATGTAGCTCTTGTTTGCGTACTAATATTACTGATTGTTTCTTGTTTCAGCTATTTGTACAAGAATGAAATCCAGTCAATTGACAGGCAAGCATTTAAAGGACTTGCCTCTCTAGAACAACTGTAAGTGCCTTTTCTCTTCTGTGCTGTCATCTCCATGGTTCCCCTGCAGAGGAAAAGTGCACGCCTTGATCCGTACATCCTGCCTGCATGCTCTGCATGTCTGCACTCCCTGGGTTGTTAGGCAGAGAGCCCCATGATCATTTGCATGTGGAAAAACAAAATCGATCTCTGTGTCAAATTCCTCATTTCTGTGTTTGTCTTTTATTTGTGATCTGCATTCCCAGTGTCCCGATACATTGTTACATAGCTTTGACGAAGAAGCAGCGTTATTGTGGGAAAAGTTGAAAACTAACGCGTATTGCTTAGAGAGAGATTCTGATTTCATTTCTGTAGGTTTTATAACATTGCAATTCCTTTGAGCGCAGCAGTTACTTTGTTTTATGCCAGCATAACTAAAGCTGAATTAGTCTCTTGAAGTTTTGTTATATTTTAAAACAAGAAGAGATTTTAAAATTAAAACCTTACTATTACTGATACATGTTGATCATTGCCATATACAGATGTTTAAAAAGAAAGTTGATTGTTTGCAACGTAGATGTTTCATTAATGTCTTCTAGAAAGATTGACTAAAATCATACTCCTTTTCCTGTATAATGACTGACGAATAATTTCTGTTGAAAAAGAATGAAAAATCCAGTCATTAGCATGACAAAACCTGATTGTATTGATTCCATTAAGTTTGACTATATTTTGTTTTATAATCAGAAAGCATTGCTATACATTCATTGTGATACTGTTTAGAAAAACAGAAAGAGCTATAAATGCATAGCTACTTCACAGTTTGACTGCCAAATAACAGTACTAGACCAATGAGTTTTGTAGCATATAAATTTTGGGGGCTGAACATCTTTATTCTAGGACCAACATAAATTTTGAAACTCATGACAGTTACCAGTGTATTACAAATTTTCTATGATATATACCATTTTCCTTGTTATTATAAACCTCTAGTGGATATTAGTGGACACAGTTATGTGTATCTGAAATAAAATGACACTTCAGAGGGTACAAAATCATACAAGCTCATTTTAGAGGGCCATAGATGTGTTTTGAAGGAAGAGCTTCTATACAAAACAAAAGTGATAATTATAAAACATGTATAAATGCCATTTGTTTCCTTAATGCCTTTCTCTCCCTCTTCCTCCTACTCTAGAAATGATTACTGCAGCATATTGACAGCAACTGGTAGGGCTTACTTGCATGCTAATAGCATTTCTTATTTTCTGTGTAGAACTTTAAATATTGAGGCCCATTTATTGAATTACTAATTCTTCCAAAATAATATTCTTCCACATGCCACAAGCCTGATATGCTGCAAGTGGCAACAGTTGTCCTTTTTTCTTTTGCGCTATTTCCTGTTGATCTATGTTATGACTGAAAAACATAAATCACTTTGGAATATTAACACCTTCTGAATGTACTTTTCCACTAGGTTGCAGCCAAGTATCTCTGCCTGCAGTGATATCACACTGTATCAGCTTAAGCTCTAACTTGAGACATCAACATTATTCTGTATGAAATTAAGTTTTAAACAAGGTTTGAGTCTCATCTCTAGCTGGGAAATACGGAAACGGAGCCTGGCAGAGTCACTGCTCACTGAATGCCCTTGTGTCATGGCATCAGTTGCTGCAAGCAGCGCCCATGGCTGGTCTGGTGATCTGTCAGGGAGGGTTGCTGCCCTGCTGGGTGCACTTCTTTTAGAGCCCTTCTCCTGGGCGAATCTTAAAAAGAAGGCTCGCCAGGTGGGAAAATGGGAGCACAGGAAGCCGGTGGCAGGCCTGGAAGTAAACTTAATGGAGGGTATTCATTGAGATTTGTAGTTTATGAGAGTTTATGAGAGACTTGTCATTTATGCATCTCTAGCATAAAAATAGGTTCTGACTGTACAGGGTTTGTTTTATCACATTATCTTTTGGAGAAAGTCTGTGTTCACAAGACAAAAGTTAGTCCTTGTGAACAAATTCCCAAGTCCTCTAAGTTCAGTTTGGGACGGTATCGACTACTCAGTCGATGTTTCCACATTTGAGCCTTCTATGGCTTCAAGTTATCAAACACATTTTGCTACTGGATGTGTTGACTCAGCCAAATGCTCTTCTCAATGCTCAGTAGAGTTCTCAGAAGTAGATGCTGTGGTCCACATCTCAGCAAAAGACTTGCTTCCTAGTAATTTCTTCTACTCCAATGAAGCATAATGAAACTGATAGTTGCTTTTTTTTAAAAAAAACTGAACAGCAAGGCAAACACTTTTCTGTTTTATTGGGGTTTTTTTTGTTGTTGTTGTTCTTTGCAAGAAACTGTAAATATAGTTTGATTTAGGAGGCCTGTTGCATGTGTAAGGGAAGAAAAAACCCAGTATTTACTGCAGCTGGCAGGATCCTTCCTAAACCTCCACAGCAGAATTCTTAGCTGCTGATGTAGTAGAAACATCTTTTTCTTCGGAAATTTCTGCCAAGGGAATAAGATCTTTGAGTCAGATCTTGAAACTTGCTTGTGCTAGAGTAAATTCTGAAAAAACTTGGCAGTTTTAGATGCTTGAACACACTGAGCCATACATATTTCGTCACCTAACTCTTCAGTCATGGCAGGGCATGAAGGGAGCAACTCAGCTGATGAAAAGTAGCCGCTTAGTACCAGTTTAGACCCTGTTAAATCTGCAAGGCATATGTTTGGGTCTGGCAAATGTGACACAAAGCTGTAGGAAACTTGCATTTTTTTGGAGCAGCAGCCAGAAGGCAGACAGAGCACCCGAAAGGCAACGAAAGCTGCCTCTATATGCTTGCACTTAGACAACCGCTATATGCCTCTATATGCCTGTGGTTAGACAACTGAATCCCACCTGAAATGTCACAAATACCTGGCTTGGGAGGTCACGAGTTTGCTGTATCTGGATCCCAAGATCGAGCTCTAAATGCAGTTTATTTCCAGGTGTGTGTACGTTGCTTTTCTTCCAAATATCTACTATATTTTTGAGATCTCAGCTTAAAAGCTGTATGTATCAGGGACAAAAAGTGTTCTCTGCACTCCTTAACTAGTGGGATCCCCAAATACTAATGGAATTATTTAAGTCTGTTTACCTAATTTTAGTGGAACACTAATTACGCTTTTCTTTTGACTTTCGTATTAACGTACTAATTTTGCTCTTTATAAGCTGTTATTAGAGTTATGCTGTAGTTCATGTACACATGTACATATTTTGGGGGAATTTAATTGATAAAAACATTATCTTACATATAGTGATGCAGCTTGTTATATTCATTTTATTTCCCTCAAATTAATTTTCAGTAGCTTTGAAATGTTGCTATGAATTTTTTTAATTTTTATATTACAAAGGGTTCCTGGTTTTCGCATAGCTGTATGTGAGCAGTTATGCGCATTTAACACAGTGGAGCCTGATTAAAGTCTCATTGCTGCTAAAAATACCTATGGTAAGGAATAAGGGAATTAATTAATAAACAAACAAACCCAAAAGGTATGAAAGGGGCCTTGAGAAGCACATCCTTATTATTCTAAAATAAGATCAGCTAGGGACAACAAACCTAGATGGCTGGAAACAGATATTTATCTAGCCTTATTTTAAAAGTCTTTAAAGAGGGGATTCCATAATTTCCTTAAGTATCCTGTTCTGATATTTTCCATTGTTACTGTAACATCGTATTTAAATCTCTTTCCTTGTGGTTTAAGCCTGTTACTTCTTGTCATACCCCTGGGCAGGGAAAGCTCTGATAAATGTGGGAAAAATACTTTTGTTCGTTCTCTTTCAAATAATCAAAATGGCAAACATGCTATTTAAATATTGAGAACATAGATTATACTCAACTAAGTATTTCCACAAAGATGTGGAGATTTTAGAAATGAACAATTGGCATATGTGATAAAAGTAATCTTCTACAAAAATATTATGCTACAGAATATGTAACCCCAAATTTAGTCCTGTGAAAAATGCCACTGGGACTGAGTTTTACTGTAAATGTTCATCCTCCAAGATTAATAATAACAAAGAGAAAATCTGTACCATGCTTATTTGATCAAATATTTGTCTTCCTGTAGGTGTGTTTGGTTTGGACTTTTTTTTTCCTTTAAGTATTTCCTTTCCTTCTGTTTTATCCTTGATAGTGAATTCAGAATTAAAAAAAGAAGACACAGGACTATTTAAAAATCACTCTTGCATGCTTTTTCTTTAAATTTCCATTATGAAAGCCTTTTTAATATACATTTCATTACATCATACTACTATTTTTAAGAGCGTTTATACGCTGAACATAAAAGATGTCTATAAAGACATGTGAGTGTGAGATTTTTTCCTGAATATTACTTTTAAGGTGAATTTCCAGTCCAAGAAATTGTCATATTAATTAAAATATTAAAAATCCTTTAAAAAAGCATTAATGTGGCACATAGAAGAAAAGAATGTAAGTGATAAACCTAAGTGATAAAATGTGATTAAAGTGTAGGTCGTAAAGCCAAGGTTTTTTTATTCTTTTTATTGTAGAATTACAATGCAAATTGGTTTCTGCATCTATTTTTTTAGAATTACACTTGTTGCTAATTACTTTGTCCGCATATTTAACACCTTGTTCTGTTCATAAATTACCTGACAAGTTGCTCGGGACTTTTTTGAGGTCATAATTTAAAGACCTGCAAAACCCAACTGACTTGTCATATGAAGCAGTTAAGAGTATTTTCTAGTTGGACTTCACGATTTGATTTTTTTGAGCTGCTTTAGGCAGCATGATTTCTGATGACGTAAAGTTAACTGTTATAATGTGCTTCAGTGCATGAATTATTGTAGTTGTATCTGTGACGATTTGCAGTTGTAAACAAGGCAAGGTTTATAAGAGGAGTATTGTTTTAATTAGGCTGATTAATTTGGTTGGAAAAACAAGTTGAGCTTTCAGGCACATAAAGTATTCTTTACATCTCCAATTATACTAGTCTTGAATATTAAACAGCAGTTATGGGCTGTTGGTTTGAGTTTAATGATGTATACATCACTTAAACCATCTGAGAGAGGTGTCCTTTCTTTTTGTCTCTTTGCTAATCTCACCTCTGATCCATGGACCTGAAGAAGGCGTTGTGTGCCTCAATGTGCCTGCTTTTACCAATGTTATTTGTTGTTCTAGTAGGAGGTATTAACTTGTACTTACAAATCTTGCCTTGTAAATACCAAAGAAGTACAAGAATTTAATTTATTGGGAAGATAAGGAGATATGTTTGCAAGGTGCTCATGAATCATAAAAATGCAAGTAGAATTAACAAAGTTAAAAAGGAAAAAGTCCCCGTTGGCTGCAGAAGAAGTAATGTATGTAATTTTTTCCAAAGTCAAAGCTGCTTCAGAAGAAGTAACAAACCCTATAGATGGTCTGTTTTTCCCCTTTGTTCTCTTTCACTGCAGTGATCCCCAGCTTGCCTTGCCCCCTCCCAAATGCTGCTGGTGCTGGGGAGGTGGGTGAGCAGAGCCCTGGCTCCTGGCGAGCTGTGTCTGCCCGCTTCATGGCTGGGCCCTGCTCGCGGGGCAGATACTGGCCCCATCCTGCCAGTCCTTCCTCAGGGCTGGGCCTGACTGAGGTCTCTCTTCTCTCCGCTGGCGATTCAAATGAACCTTGCAGGAAGTATCTGGCTTGAGATGTCTGTCTTTTTAATTTAGATGAAATTGGCCTGTATTTTCAAAAGGGAGATGAAGACTGGCAGGCACAGCATGATTGCGCACTTCTTGTTTCCTTATGCAAACAGGATCATACTCTACACTCACTACAATTTGTGGCCATGCGTTGCACTGGCAGTAAGCAGACTTGACACTCTGATGTGCCTGATCACATCCGTGCTGATTTATTGGCTTTTTCTGTGGTCCCCATTCATTGCTCCCTGGCATCGCTCGCTGGCTCGTGCTCGGGCCGTGCTGCTGCTGGCAGGGGATCTGGGAGACTGCCAGGCACGTGCCTGGCTTCCCCGCAGCACGCGCCTTCCAGGGCTCGCTGCAACGACTCTCTGCCGTAATCGCCACTTGTTCCCGTTTTCCTCTCTCTGCGGCGACCATTCGGCTCAGGTCAGGGAGTAGAGCATGTGTGGTGTTTCAGCACAAGGGAGTTCCCATGTCCTTTTACTTTTCATGCTGAAGGATTGATTTTTCAGGAGATTTTGGGGTCTGAGAATTTCTCTTTGTTTTTAAATGCTGGGCTTTTTCGTTCTTCAGCCCACAGTGATTTCTATATATGCACATTCTCCAGATGTTCCTGAGTTTGTCAGAAGACAAATAGGAAACTTTAGGAGGTTTGGATACATTTGGGTATAATCAGGATCCAAAGTCTATAAATCATTTTTGCAGTTCCTTGTGCAAGTCTTATCAATTACTTCTTGTTTTCTCATCTGCAAGGTTATGGAGTACGTCCACAACATAGTCAAGACTGGAATGATCCTGCCTTTGCAGTCCATTTTCACAGCAGTTACAGATTAATAATCTAGTTAATTCTCTTGTTACCTTATGCTTCTTGAGTTTTACAGGATTAACAGCTGTGTAATATTTATAGCTGTGGTGGTTAATTGTACACCAATTGTTGGGAAGCCTTTTGTCTAAAAGCAATTCAATCAAACTTGGTTTTATATTACAAATTTCTTTGGCTTTTGAGCTTTTGAGAGCATTCATAGCTTTAAATGCCGGTATTCATGGACTAGAGCAGATTACTTCTCAGCATCTTTTGAAATTTTCACTCAATGTGATAGCAATGAAAACAGTTGCCCTCTAAAAATGTTATTCTATCGGAAACTGTAAATGTTTTCTAAGCAACCTGCAAAATTTTCCTGTAAAAAAATCATAATTTTCTTTTTTCCGTATATATATTTATTCAAGTATGCATACTAATGAAAATTAGATTTGGCAAAAGAGCGTTCAAAGCAGTATCTCCAAAATCTCCAAAGTAATGGTTTTCAAACAACTTGTTTTGCATGTACGTGTACAGACACACAGACACACACACTGTATAGTGGTCTGCAAACCCTTCTTGTTTGTCATGTCTCGTATTTCTCAGATTAAAGTACAGGATTCAGATGATAACAGAAGGAAGTTAAGCCACTACATCACTATCACCATTTAGATGTGTAAATAGTGTGTAAACAATAACAAATGCTTTATAATATTTCAGCTTCATTAAGAAAACTGTTTCAGTATTTTTCTTTCTGTTTAACATATTTTCAGGTATCTGCACTTTAATCAAATAGAAACATTGGAACCTGAATCCTTTACCCATCTTCCAAAACTTGAAAGGCTGTAAGTTTGTTTTTCTTGGGGTAAGATTCACAAGTCAGCTTGCTTCTTTGTTTGAATTAAATCAAATGTTTGAAACTGGAAAATAGTATTTTTATCATTCCCATAGATTATTTTTAATCTACATTTTTTATTGTAACTACTACGTAGTCTTTGCCAAGAACAGTGGTCAGGCTGACCTTACAGGCATGCAGAAGTGAGCATTGCCTGTGGTATATTTTTCTATTGCAAAAATATTTCCCAAAGAGCTGTGATCAATGTTTGGCCTAAAATAAATGTTACGAATGAAGAAGTAGTATATTATGACTTCTTTTTTTTTTAGTTTCTCATTTGAATTCTTATTAACTCCCTTCCTTTTGTTTACTTTGTCTTTTTATGGCTTTTTTCCTCCCATATGGACACACCAAATACACCTTGGAGGCCACTTAAAAAATAGCAGCCAATGAATTGCTGAAAAAAGTTCAATTTTTTTTTATTTCATGAAATTACTTTCTCTTAAAGGTCTTTCAGAAGAATGTAAATGAAATGAGTACATCTCAAAATCTGAATTATTACATGCATATTTCTGTGCCTTTTAACAGATTTTTGCATAACAACAGAATAGCTCATTTGATTCCTGGAACATTTAGTCACTTAGAATCTATGAAGAGACTGTAAGTAAATTGAATTACTATTGAACTAAAGAAAGTTTAAATAATCTAATTATACTGTATCTCATCTTGCAGTATTTATCTTCCTTGCAAATGCCTTTCATTGTGTAATTGTTTTAAATATTAAATCATTTTTCCTAAGTTGTGCTTCAGTTGTTTACATACGTAGACTCAGACCATTGCTTCATATCCTACCGTCTTTCGTGACTTTTGCTTGTTTCCTGGTTTGGAATTATTTGTAATCATATGGTCTTGTTTTGTAGACTAAATAATATACGCAGATCCTTCTTTGGTTTTTTTTTGGTTTGGGGCTTCCCCCCCCCTTGTCTATGTCTTACTGGGTGATCGTTCTATGATCTCTTTCAAAATTTGATTTTTTTGGTATTTTCTTTCAATTGTTTTACTTGTCCTTATCTGACGATAAAAACATGGAAAATTAGAGGTTTCTTAGTCCCTCAGTAGCATTTGAAAACGAACTCAATAAGAGTACCGTGGTAAGGTGACTTTCAGAGGGTTTTCTGTCCCTCACTTTGGATCTTCACTGATCTAGGATAAACATTCTTTAAATTACCCTAGAGTGCCATTTTGAGAAAGGCAGTCATGCATGTATACCCCCCTTTCTGGGAGGACTGCTGATGGTGTGCTGTGCAGCGAGTTACACCACCAGCTCTACCGGGAGCGGAGATCGCAAGGGCCATAACAGGAAGATGGTCCTGCGGTACTGCTGGTTTAGGACAGTTGTGAAACCGTACCTTTAGCTGTGGGCAAAAGGCAGAATAAAGTAAATTTTGATGATAAATGCACCTTCCGTAGTAGCTGCTTCACTCTTACCTCCCTTCAAGTCCTGTGGAGTTCAAGCGAACAGAAAGAGATTCTTCACATAAGTTCTTCACATAAGATTCTCCCCTAGGTAAAGGGGAGTTTTAATAGTGGCTATTAGTGGAACAGGACACTGGGCTAGACTGACCTGGTGTCTTCTGACCTGGGACAGCTTATCCCTAAAGGTCACATTGTGACTTTCATGTTCTGGATTTAAATTCTACCAATAACTTCTGATATACTGTGAGACATTTGTGTAGTAGCTTGTAAAATAGTTTTGTTTGTTCTTACCTGTTTTTCATAGGAGAACAGGGAAGAAAAAATATCTGGGCATTTGTACAAGAGGTTAAAAAAATATTAAAAGACAAAATGATCAAAAAGTTTATGACCCCCAAAGATATACCAAACTGTGGTTGCTTTGCCATGCAACTTTATTTCCAATTTATATATACATATATTTAATAGTACAGATTTCTGTACTACATGGTTTTTTTTCCTACAGGGCCCTCCACCAGAAAGTGCAGTGGTCCACATAGTAACAGGGCCCTCCACTACTGGAAAGAAAGTCAACAGAATTTATGGGTTCTCGTTATCTGCAATAGGCAGGTGTTTTACGAAGTTACTGACCCACTGAACTCAATGAGAGCTTAATGCTTAAATAAAACTGTGGGTCTTTGTCTCAGTTGCCTGATCAGCAGAATGGGAAGTTGTAAAACTGTCAGGTTAGCTGTAAAGTTACTACAGTAATAAGTATTAAACAGAAAAAAAATGTGGGGAGAATGGTCTAAGTTCCTTATTTAAGCAAAGTTTGTATAATATCTAAATAAAACCTGATTTATTCACTGAATGCTGGGGTTAAAAAAGAAACGTCGTTTAGATGCTTGCTATGTCGAACACAGTCCTACCTGTGTAGTAAAAATAATACGCGTTTTTGTAATAAAGACTACGAGAATGCATATAAGCAAGAAACTGTCACCTGTATTCCATATTGCCCCTTGTCTGTATTCACAGATAAAGGCACTGCTGGTATTGCAGAACCATTTTGATCCTAACAAAATAGTTGGAGCTTGCTAACAGGTGTTGTGGCTGCTTCTTGCTTTGTGCAGGCGTTTGGATTCAAACGCTCTTCACTGTGACTGTGAAATCTTGTGGCTGGCGGAGCTGTTGAAGACGTATGCAGAGTCGGGTAATGCTCAAGCAGCAGCTACCTGTGAGTATCCACGAAGGATACAGGGAAGATCAGTGGCCACGATAACACCAGAAGAACTTAACTGTGGTGGGTTTGCCACTTCGTGCTGACTTCTTTAATGTGTTAAATGTACCTAAACTGCATTTTTTTTTGTTTTGTTAGAATTTGTTGTTCTGTTCTCTTCAATAACGCTGACCACCTCTGGTCAATATTGGTTATTTCCAGAAACCTCCCTGTGTTCCTTCTCAGTTTTTGTCTGCTTCTGACAGAACTGATCACTTTTACCCCTCAGCCTATCTTTAATGACACAAATGTAGCCATGTTTGAAATTTCACATTGAGGAATTAAATGTGATTATCCAGAAAGAGTTTATTTTTCCTTTTTATATTTGAGTTTTGATCATAAAAGGATTATCAGCTAGGGTCTTTGGTGTTAAGTTAATATTGTTTGGTGTCCTTTATTCCCTTCTGTACAAGGGAAAGGGAAGAAAGAAGCTGTACAGAATTGCTCCTGATTTCACAGACCTTATTGTTAAAACTCTTGTTGATATTATTGGAATCGGAGTCAGGCCACTGGATTTCTTTTTTACTCAGCTATACTTACAAGGAGTGCTCTGCACAGGCACTGAAATCCTCTGTCACTGAAGGATTAATGGATAATCACTTTTATTATAATCCTTTTGTTCGTCTGTATTCCTTCAGCTTAGGGGTGGAAAGGCTTGGCCCCATGGGCACCCTGGGGCTCGGCCCCCGCACCTTTTCTGTTCCAAAATCAAAATGCAGATTTCTCATCAAGCTATGGGCATTAGCCTGCCCAGCCACGTGACACAGCAAGGTATAAAATAAGTAAATTGTCCTTTTGGTTATGTGCTGGATATAATTCTGATCATGAGAATTACGACTGTAAGCATCTGCAAGGTTCTTGAAAAAGACAGTAAAAAGGGTATTTGATGCAAGAATAATTTACCAGCTCTCTGCACATCTAACGGCCTGAATATGGAAACTGCAGGAAGCAAGCTGGACAAATTACTCTGTAGGAGGCAGGTTAGGCACTGATACTTATCTAGAGGAAGTTATTTTAAATGGCACTTGTGCTTGCTGCTTTAAAGTTTTTCCTTCATAAGCAAATTGAGCCTCTGTTCAAATAAATGAAACAGCTACTTCAGAACCTGATACAAATGTCCAGAGTCCATTTCCAGTCTGCTAAAGGTCCTAAGGAACAATGGAGGAAGTCAGAAAGCCCGCAGTCACTTTTGCATAGGGAAAAGTGTGTTTAATTCTGATTAAGCGTATTAATATTTTAAGATAAAACATTTGTGAAAAATATTTTTCTACAAGGTGCATGGAAAATTTTTTATTTACCATTCTTTAGTAGTTTTAAAACAAGTAAGACGTCCTTATACATTTTATTGTTGATACAGAGAGGCCAAGAATTACATCAGAGCCTCAGGATGTGGACGTTACCTCAGGGAATACAGTGTACTTCACTTGCAGAGCTGAAGGCAATCCTAAACCAGAAATTATCTGGCTTCGAAACAAGTAAGTTTAAAAGAGGAAGAGAGAATCTTGATGTAAGTATGTTTGGGTGTGTGTACATTTCGGGGTGCGTGTCCACGTGCATTACATGTTAATATATGGGATAGTTACAGCAGAAACATGTTATAATTAAAAGAAGTATATGAAGTAATAATGGCCCATATCTGTTTTATTAGTAATTCTAAACACTAACTTTAGAAAATACTAATTTATGACTGTAATATTATTAGTAAGATTTTCAACTGTAGTTATACCTGCAAAGTTGCTCACACCTGTAAAACTGTAAATCATTTATATGTAAGTACCAGGCAATCCAATATGGACATGTTGCACGTGCAGTTTGTGGGTTTAGCTAGTGTTTGCATACTCTGTGCAGGTCTGTTTGCATTACATCTTGAGGCAGAGCAAAAGCTACTTTTTTAAAGGACTCCAGGTGGGTAAGAGTTAGGTTTCAGAGAAGGTCTTCCTTGAGCCCCAGCTCCTCAGGGCAGCTTTCCTCCGAGGTGTAGCTTCATTCCAGGAGAGGAGAGACATACCAATTTCCAGGCTCCCCAGACCAGTACATGGAGGGCAGGCAGGTGCTTATATCACAGGATTGTAGGGTAATTCAGGTTGGAGGGGATCTCAGGAGGTCTCCAGTGCAGCCTTCTGCTCAAAGCAGGCTCATACCAGATTGCTTTATCCAGTTGGGTCTTAAAAGCCTCCAAGGATCGAGGTGGCACAAGCTCTATGGGCAGCCTGCTCCATTGCTTCTCCTCACTGCTTAGGGGATGAAGGGAAGGGCCTATAAAGGACATGTGTCTTTCAGCAGCCCAAGGGCCAGCCTACTGCAGAGTGGCTGCTCAAGCTCTGCCCAGTGCCCAGCTCCCTCCAGCAGTGCTGGGCACAGCACGGCTGAACCAGCCACATGGCAGCACATCGCCCCCCTTAAACTGATGTGAATTTACGATAGAGATGTGAATTGTGAGTTTACCACTAGATTAATCAGACTTTGGCTTAGTAATGCTCTTATACAAATGGAGAACCTGATCTGGAAAATATATTCCCTCACATTTTATATTAGCAAATGAACCATTTTAGTTTGTTAGTTGCTGATAAAACAGAACAATGTAGAGTCCTGGTTCTGTAGCTTTGTGCTGATGTCAGTGAGAACCCCATGTTCAGCAAGGATACAGTGTTTATGGAGTATGTCAAGAACAGAGCCTTGAACTTGGATGGTATAATTATTTCATTAAAATTTTCTTTGGCTCATGTACTACTTACAATAAACAAAGAAAACATATTCAGAATACACATATGAAAGAGTTTTAAGAAGAAATTTGAGCTTGGGGTGTGGGATTATTGACTCTGGCTTGTTTCCTGGCTGCATGAATGAGAGCAAAGCTCTTTGCAAGGTCATTGAATATGGCAAGATTTCGGTCAAAAGCCATTGACCTGTTGAGCGGTATGTTGAATAGATCAGCAAGTGGGCTGGGTTTTGTACATAGGGAGTGAGATCTCATCCCTCCTCTGTGCTTTCTTCATCTTGTAGTGAGGGATGGAGTGAGAAACGGTTCCTTTAATAAAAAACCCTAACTGTTCTTAGTTAATATCACAGAAATGTATCCATGACATAGCCTGAAGATCTGATCTTAAGTTATGTTTCAAGCAAGTACAAATTATAATTATACAAATTGTCATTAGTGCTCCTCGAGCAATCCAGACAGAGGTTGGCACAAAGATGGTTTTATAGCAACTAACCCCTCTCCTAGTAGAAATTATCTTCAGTGTTGAACTTTACGTTATATGCTTCCAGTGGAAACATTTTAAATTGATTTGCCAGTTAGAACAGCCTTAAAAGAAAATGAGACCACGTATGTATATTTTGTTCACTTTTTTCCCTGTAAGCCTTTATTCATAAAAGTATTTTGGCCTTTCATTTTGAAGATGTAATACTTGCATAAGCAATATTGGTTCATTTTTTGTTTTTCCTCTTCTCTTTAGGAGAAAACTAAAAGTTCTATTATTTTACTTAACACAGTAAAACTTTTTTTTCCCCCCAAGTTATTTCTGGTAATATATTTTGGGTTTTATTATTTGGCAGTTTTCTGTGCTTGTGATTTAAAGGTTTAACTCCAGCAGATTCTTTTCTTCACAGTAATGAGCTCAGTATGAAAGAAGATTCCCGTCTAAACTTGCTAGATGATGGCACATTAATGATTCAGAATACTCAAGAAACAGACCAAGGCATTTACCAGTGCATGGCAAAAAATGTGGCTGGAGAAGTGAAAACTCAGGAAGTTACTCTTAGATACTTTGAGTCACCAGGTAAAGAACATCAAGTCTGAATTTTTCATTCAGATAGAGAATTGTTTTGATAATAAGATAGCTAAAAATAAGATGCTTTGGCTCTTGTATGTTCTTGACATGTAGATTTCTTGTGCTTGGGCATCTTGAGAACTAGATCATGAAGTTATAATATCCCTAGAACAAAAATGCAAATCAGCCAGTTAATATCTTTATTGTAGTATGCAATTCTGATGATAGTAGTGTAGGCTGTTTGCAGAAGGGTTGGGAAAAGAGGCTGTTGCATTCCAACGTTGCTCAGTGCAGTAATGTTCTCTCTGGATACCTGAAAACCACAAGCTGCTGAACAGGCCACTGATGAAAGCTTTGGCACACCCTGTGTAGCCATTCTTGCTCAGGAGCTTTTTAGCCTGAATCTCTCTCTAGCCAGTGCTTCATGTTTGCAAGCACTAAATTCCTGTCCAGGACTGTAGTGTTTTTAAATTCCAACCTTTGCTGTGAGAAAATTTTGTTTTGAAACTCAGCATCAGGTAAACTTAAAATGTCACTGCAAAGCACACATGTAGTTGGGACAAGTTACTAAAATGTAGCTTAAGCAATTTTGTCTTTTTGTGCACTTATGGCAATTTTTAGCCAGTTTGTTTTCTGGGTCTCCGTGTCTATGCCTCTGAAGAGACCTTTATAAAGAGTAGCAAATGAGAAGGAAATGTTTGAAAATTGTTTTAACGGCAGTTAAGAAAAAACATCAGTGCAATTATATGAGCTTTTATTTTTTATCTATTGATATTTGCAGATGTCTGCAGCTAGATTAGGCTTAAAGCGAGGCAGTTTGCACCAAGATTAGAAGTATGTTGGAACAGAGCTATTAAAAAAGCCCTAGATTCCCCAAACTATTGGAATATTCAGCTAAGTTAGTGCTATGTGAGCTAAAAGTCATATTTAGGCATCGCTCTTTTCTCACAGCCCGGCCAAGTTTTGTGATTCACCCACAAAATACCGAAGTGCTAGTTGGAGAGAGCGTTACCCTGGAGTGCAGCGCAACCGGGCACCCTCAGCCGCGAATTACCTGGACCAAAGGTGACAGAACCCCTTTACCAAATGACCCTCGCATCACAATAACTCCGTCAGGAGGACTTTACATACAAAATGTGAAGCAGGAGGACAGTGGCGAGTATACCTGTTTTGCAACTAACAGCATAGATAATATCCATGCGACTGCGTACATCATAGTCCAAGGTGAGTAACATTAAACTAGGAGTGACATGCTGTAAAACATATTAGGAAGAGTATATTACTTTGAATTGTATGGGCTTGTCTTTTTTTTCTGAATTGTCTGAGCCAAACTAAAATCATAAGAATTTTTTCTTTCAATTACACTATTCTAGTGTAGTCCATAGGAAAGTTGCTATACGTTTCACTCAGAGTAAGATATTATATACTAATTATCTGAAAGTTAAGTTTCATTGTTTATTCTCAGAAGTTAATCATTGGTGTTTTGAAATGTTTATTCCTTATTATGTTTTGTTTGCCTGTAGGAATAAACATGCAGTGTCAAATTCGTGGGGGATTAAATTTTTTCTGTGACAGGCAGCAATCGTAGAGCTTAGTATTTGTGCCTGGAGTACTAGAAATGGAGTTTTGAGTACAGGTCTGTGCTGCCTTTCTGTTGTAGACACTTCAATGAACATGGGAACTGAGTTTCATGGAAACTATCACTCTGCCAGCTGAGGCATTAGCATAGCTTTTCTGCAAAACAAAAGTCAATGTACTCTAACTTATTGTGATCACAATAATTTTGGTGTTGTATGTCAATAGTATGAATATAAAGTATTTCGAGAACAATATATCAAAAGCCTCCTATATATATGGAGAATACTTTTTGCAAATGTTTTCATGCTGGAACTTTTATTTTCAAAACATTTTGAGTAACCTTTAAGTTTGTTTCTGTTCTCATGTTAAGATCTCTAGTTGGTTGCAAATGCTTTGTTAATGAGTTCAATCTTTAAACCTATACAAAACAACTTGTCCATGTGGTTTGTTCATTTATTATTCACAAGTGGTTGATTTGATGAGTGTTTTGAGAGCTGAACAAATTACTTCTCACACTGATAATGCCATGATGGTTGCTGCAGAAATTGGCCCACACTCCACTCACTGCTTTCGTTTTGTGTAAAGAAGAAAACAAGCAGCTCAGGATGGTTTTGACTACATTGCATTTTCTTCACAATTTAGCTGAGGATTTTTTGAGAGAAAGAGAAGAAGCTATTTTTAATCCAGGGAACACTCCCGTGTTTGATTCTACAAGTCTTACTATACCTCTTATTTTGGATCTATGGCAGTAGATTGCAGAGGCCTTCACTGACACCAGGGCCAGGTTGTGAGGGAGATGTTCCTGTTGCACAAGTGGCTGCCCTAACCCTCTGCCCTATAGTGGTCACAATATAAAAGAGTCCCATTAGCATCTCTTTTCCCACCAATATGAGCTATTCAAGTCACACAGGAAACGGTACATAATTTCAGACAGTCATGCATTTTTCAGTTGTTTTTTTTTAACCAGTTTATTTTCTCTTCTGTAGCTCTACCTCAGTTTACTGTCACTCCTCAAGACAAAACAGTGATTGAGGGACAAACTGTTGACTTCCCTTGTGAAGCGCAAGGCTATCCCCAGCCTGTTATTGCCTGGACTAAGGGAGGTAAGCATGTTCTGTTTTCACTTTTAAACTACTAGAATAGGTTAGCTGTCATTTTGGAAACACGCATTGAAAGGAATTGCATGTGTATGTTTAGATGCTTCAGTCTCTGAAGGAAACAGGGCTCATCTCTTTCTGCTTTAACTAGAAAAGGCAAGGTGTCCCACAGAAGCTAGCTGCCCAAGCATTCTTCATTATTCAGTAAAAAAGAGTCACTAAAATATGTCTCCATAATAGATTCCTAACAATAAATGTTTAAGAAATATGAGACAAATCACATGTGGCAATACCTATCACTGCAGGTTTACTGCAGAAGAAATGGAGACAAGTGTCATTAACTGGAGATCTGAAATTAGGTGAGATGCGCTTTCTTCAGAAAACAGAACAGTCCAACCTGTAACTGGCATCAGCATAACTGCATTTCTGTCACTTAATATGGATTGACAGGAACACTGGGGTGCATTCTGCTTACTGTTTTATCAGGTTGTGGCTGTAAAGGCATTAAGCCAAATCCAGCTGGAAGAAATACTGTAGTGGACGTTCTATCAGTAAGTAAATATTCCAGTTGAATCAAATGAAATAGCTCTAGCAGGCAAAACAACTATTAGGAAATTCTAAATTATGGTAGATAAAGCAGATTTTTAACAAGCTTTTGATCATTTCATGTCATCAGCACGTCATATCAGGACGTGCTGATAACGTCCCTGTTTCTTCCTCTACCAAGATTGCTCCAATCATATGAAATGTCCAGAAAGGAAGAATAGAGTACAGACACTGATCTGCCTTTTATTTCATCTTTATTGTATTCCATTTTTTTAGGGCTGTATTTATTTTTATATGGATTCTCTAGATGGCTCTAGGCAGATGAGATGAATTGTGTCTTACACACATGGCAATAATATGAAATGAGCAGTAATACCTGCTGGTGTTCTTATGATGCCTTCTCATTTGGATGCTTTATCATGCTCCTTAAATGAAAATATTTATTTCTACTACAAACAGATAAGAGAGCAGGATTATGATTGTGTGCATATGTATGTTTTGTTTGCTTTGTGTGTTTATCTTCTGAGAAGTAAAGGTTTCAAACTTTTTTTTTTAAGAGACTTTAATTTTGTCCAATGTTTTATCAAATTTAAAATCTTCTGGATTTCCCTTTTTCTGACACAAAGGGACTTTTTTCTGCACTGCTATAAATAGCAAATGCTGTTGCTCTGTGTTTCAGGAGGCCAGTTGTCTGTTGACAGAAGACATTTAGTTCTATCGTCTGGAACCCTAAGGATTTCCAGGGTTGCTCTGCATGACCAGGGGCAGTATGAATGCCAAGCTGTCAACATTATTGGATCTCAACGAATTATCGTATACCTAACCATACAGCCTAGAGGTATGTTCTCCATGTACAGCTGCTGAAAAAAACCCATGGGACTGTGTTTGATTTATTTTTTTTTTCCCTAAAATGTAAGATTGAGAATTAATTATTTTTGGTGGGACAAATTGCTAGTATGAAGCAGTTTATCTTTGTTTAGAATTAAAAAAGCTTTTGAAACAGAGCGTGAATAGTGCTTGGGTTTTTCTTCAGGACTTTTGCTACATTTTACAATGATTCTAAGTTGCTGGTTTTGAATTATAAGGTGTTTTATTAGTTTTTATAAATTGAGCATGTGGGACAGTGTGCTCTGATAGACTTTTTTCAAAGTCACTTGGAGACTACATAAGCTTACAACTAAACATCGCCTTTTTTGATAAAAGCTTGTTAGAATGAGGCTGTATATTTTGTTGTTTAGAAAACTTGCTGTTCAGGGTATTGCTAACATTTCACATTTGTGATCATTATTTCTGAGTATATTGGTTTTTAGATTCCAGGTGTTTTTTGATAAATAAC
>VYZW01033115.1:0-13650 GCA_013401315.1 Balaeniceps rex
TCTGCTGACCCCCCTCCTTACTTCTCCGAGAATCGAAAAACTCGAAAAGGTTATATATATATATATATATATATAAAAAAATGTTATATAGAGAAAGGCTATATATAGAAAGGTTTCCAGAACAAAAAGGCAGGCTGCATTGTGTGCAGCTTTACAGGTCAACAACTTGTTTCAGTGTCATGGCCCTGAAGCACTGCCAGGTCTGACTGTCCCTGCCCAACCCCCGGGCTCCCCCCACTGCCCACAGCCCAGGACCCCATGTCAGTCCTCTGGGGCCATCAGCCCCTGCCTCAGGGATGCGGCAGCAGGGCCGGTCTCCAGCTCCCCATAGCCCTGCCCTGCCTGGCCATGGGACCTGCCAGTCCTGGCCCAGCATCAGACCATCCCCATGGAGGTGCCCGATGCCTGGCGCTGGGGCTTCCCCAGAGCTGGGTCTGCCCTGCTCCTGGCTGGGGCAGTGGGATGAGTCCTGGCTGCCAGGCCCTGCCTTGATGGACCCCTGCGGAGCCCCATGGCCACTGGCCCCTGCAGCAACCTGACTTTAAGCTGTGAGTTGCAAACAGGCAATTAAGAGCCACTTTCGCAGAATCTGAAACTGCACAGGAGCCTCTGCGGCATAGCATGAGAGCATTCAGCTCTGCAGGGAGCCTCGGTGTCAGCATAACACCGTGTAGTTTAATACAGTCTCTAAAGCCAGCAAGAAATATCTTCAGCCCATTTAAAATCCTATCACGTAAGTTATTCTGGCTAATTGTCCCTTCCTGACAATTTAAATTTGGTCTCAGCATTTGGAGACATTGAAAGTCTAGGGTAGATGTCTTCCAATTCAAAACTAGCTTCCCAGTCCCAGGGACTCCTGCAGCTACTCACTTTCAAAATTAATTGATATTATCCACCATGCTAAATATGTATTTGAGCTTTCACTTAAATTTTAAAGAATGATCTACAGAGTCTGCTTCACTGATGTACCATTTCAGTGTTACAGTCTACAATCTTACATTTTCATTTACTTGAGAAATGAAACCACAGCCAAGCAATTTGGGTAGTCACATCATCTGGTGTGACAGCTATATCTGTCTTAACTGCCAGTCTGTGCAACGAGGAAAAAAGGAAGAAAGAAAAAAGTGCTTCAGCCCGGCATGGAGCAGTCCATGTCAGAGGGCAAGCTGAGAGGAACTGATGGAGGCCTTAAGTCTCTCGGCTGCGCTTAGCTTCCTCTCAGATCACAGCAGAGCCTTTGAAAGAGGGGGGAATTTGGGTAAAAGGCAGCTTCTGGCTCCTGGATGAGCAGGCAGATGAAAGAAGCGCAGCCTTGCAAGTGAGAGCTGGCTGGTTAATAAGGGGTTGAGACTGGCAGCGTTTCGTGTTAGAGGAGCTGGCACTAGGGGTTGTTAGAAGTCTGGGAACAGGGGCAAGGAAAAGGGTCACTGAAGAATAATCATTTTTTAAAATAATGGTGTTAAATGAACTAAATCAATTGTTCAAACTTTTTCTATACATAGAGGTCTTTACTGAAGGCTTTTTCTGGGTGGCTGAGGAGTATCAGGGGCATGAAAAAGCTCATTGGGCAGAGGTGTCTCTGGGCTCCCAGGCTGGAAACGTTGTCAGCAAAGTCAGGGTCAGGCTAGGAGGAAGGAGGGCAATGCTGAGACCTGGATGGGAAGAAAGAAGTAATTTCTAGGATTGGGTAGGACAGCATGGAAGTAACCAGAACAGAGAAAGAAAGGGGTGGAGAGAACATACTCATCTTGCACTGCTGGACAGAAGTGTGCAGACCTGAGAGAGAAGGAGAAAAGAAGAAAGTAACATTCATGGTCAAACAAAGCAAAGGAATGTCAAAAAGTGAGTGAAAGGAGCAGAGATGTCCAGAACAGGGCTTTGTTCTTGATTTGCAATAACAACCAAAAATTGCTTTTTTTTTTTCATCTGCATTTTCTGTTCAATATTCATGTATTGGGTGCAGGTGCCCAGGTGCAGGCAGCAGGGGGGCTGCAGGGGTGGTTTTTGTGAGGAGAGGCCGGGGCTGCCCCACACTGGACACAGCCAGTTCCAGCCAGCTCCACTGGACCTACCACAGGGCACAGCTAAGCCCCTCAGCCAAGATGGTGGCACCTCTGTGAAAACATGCTTAAGAAAGAGCAAAAAAGCTGTGCAGCAGCTGTGAGAGAAGAGTGAGAAAAATGTGAGAGAAATGACCCTGCAGACACCACGGTGAGAGAAGAAGGAGGATGAGGCACCGGAGCAGAGACTCCCCTGCAGCCTGTGGAGAGGACCATGGTGAAGCAGGTATTTTCCTGCAGCCCTTGGAGATGATCATGCTGGAGCAGCTATTCACACCACAGTCCATGGAGGACCCCATCCTGGAGCGCGTGGATATTTCCTGAAGGAACTGCAAGCCCTGTGAAGAGCCCCTGCTGGAGCAGGTTTACCCTGAAGGGCTGCAGCCCATGGAGAGGACCCATGCTAGAGCAGAAAAAAAGTATGAGGAGAAAGGAGTGGCAGAGAGGAACTGCTATGGACTGACCACAACCCCCTTTCCCCATCTCGCTGCGGGACAGAGGAGGACATAGAGGAATCAGGAATGAAGAAATGAAGTTGAGCCTGGGAAGAAGGGGAGGGTGGGGGGAAGGTCTTTTTAGTTTTGTCTTTGTTTCTCACCATCCTATTCTGTTTTAATTGGCAATAAATTAATTTTCCCCAGGTCGAGTCTGTTTTACCTGTGTCAGTAACTGGTGAGCAATCTACCTGTCTGTATCTTGACCCACAAGCTTTTTTCATCTTATTTTTTCCCCCTGTCCTGTTGAGGAGGGGAAGTGAGAGAGCAGCTGGCCAAGTTCAACCCACCACAATCGATTAATCCTACAAATAAGGATTAACAGTACTAGTCTATAAATCAGATGCAGTAGGACTGCAAGGATGGTCAAACCACAGGTGAAGTAAATGGCTTGTATTAGACTAGGTTAGTGAACTTGCACCAGCTTTCTTAGAGATCCCAGCCTGAAGCATCCTTTGTGCTCTTATACTGACAGGAAAATGCTGACTTAGACTAACCGACAAATAAACCACAGATAATGTTAAACTGGGTTCTGTGCATAAGCCTTGGGCATCCACTTACCTCAAAGCACTGGGGTAAACTAAAAAATCTCCTCTCGTTTCAGCTGATGAGAGTAAACTTTGCAGGTATACATGGTTTTGTGTGATGAGTACCATCTGCCACCTTTCTGCCATCACATGGTGAAAACCGGGTGAAAACTCCTCTGACTGTTAGAAGGCAATCTGAATTAAACAGAGGGGTGATAATAAAATGTCCTCAGAGGTTGGCACTATTGCCTCGATAGTGCCAAATAAAGTCTGAACGCTCGAGAATATTTTGTATTGAAAATGCAGAGCAGTAGCTTTTTATAACAGAATAATCCATGACAGCTGCTCAGGAGTGTTCTCAAAATCATCCAGATATTTACTGTTTATCTAATTGTTGTTCAAGCTCGAACCCTGTAATCTTTTTTGGAACCAATGTCAGTCTTGGCATGTCAAAGGCAAGATTTTCTGAAAATACTCAAGCAAGACCTAGAGAGAAGGCAGAACTGACATAGACTGTGAAGCAGTTATTTCTGTTTGACCTATTAGTGCCAGAGCTGCAGTACCACATGGCAAAAAGAGCACTTGCCTCAGAAATCCCAGTGAAGAGGGGGCTAATAGGGAAAAATTATCTTGAGCACTATCAGCCATTACTGCTGCCAAGGAGAAGGGACATCAGTGGTGGCAGCAGCTGGAAGGAGTTCCTGGTACCTGGAAGAAACAGCAAAGCTGTGGCTATCTGATTCACCCACATCTCTTGCTGTGGCTCCTCTCAATGTCATGCCACAAAGGAATTGAAATATTCATATGTTATCTTCACAGACATACAGATAGATATACTTTCTTTATATTGCTTTCTTCATAAAGTTTCTTTCAACTCAGTCACACAGGCTTTCACTCTCAGTCCTGCAACCATTTGATTTAGTGACCAAAGAAGCCTTAAAGTGCATTTCCTGTGTTATCTCTTTGGATATGTGTAAATAAAGTGATACCATATCTCATGAAAGGAATTCAAAACAGGTCCTGAAGAATCTATAATGTGAACAGGGGTTATGTTTGTGCTTGATGGCTTAATTATTAATTTATTTTTTTATTTCCTTCCCCATACCTTTCAAAAATATTCAGTTTCTTCCTTAAATCATCATCATAAAATTGTCTGCTGTGATCCTGGTCCCTGTTAACGTATCATGTCTGGGGGTCAGGTTAAGTGCGGTGCTTCTGGTATTTCAAAAATAACCTGATAATTTAAAATTTAAAACATATTGCACATTCATTTGAAATTCAGATGTTGAGGTTTCAAGAAATATTTCATGCATTATATCTGCAAAATTCTTTATATCCATTCCATAATGAAGTACCTTACAGTATACTTTCCTCAGCTGATTGTCCTCCCAACAACTAAGTCATGATCATAAAATTTAGCTTAAATTACTAAAATTACCTAAGGTAATATCTGTACTAATATTCAGTAGTCTATTCAAATGTTTGCCTTCTTATATTTGTAAGAGAAAATGTGAGTAAAAGGCAGTGCTGTGAAAAAAAGATTTTAGGACTAAATAAAATGAAGGACTTTGGTGGAATCTGGTGCCTAAAACACGAACAGCTACAGCCGTTTCTGTTTTCTTTGCAAGCAAATGCACACAAGCTCAGTGACAGAATCCCCAGAAAATGGGAGACCAAGATTCACATTCTTCTTACACCGAGAGAATTCAAAACCCCATCTATAGCCTTTCTAAGGCAACTGTTGTGTCACAGGGCTTTATGTAGGTAGAAACATTTCTGTTTGCTCTTCCTTGAAGATGTTCCTACTGTTGAAGCTGTGCAATGAGGAACCCAGCATCCACTGGAGTGGGGGAAGAGAGAGACTTGTGGGTCAGAAGCACCCCTGTGGGTCAAGGAGCTCTGCGACACAGGTCCTCCTCTCTGCACTGCTGACATACGTCACTTCAGAAAAAATATAACTAAGTGATTCCCCAGGAAGTCTGAACTAGAAGTCCCTCAGGTAACAGAGAGACGAGAACCCAGCCTCATGTACATTCTGAAGGGGTGGTTTAAACATTAGTCTATTGCATGAAGCTCATAGTCTTACAACCAAGTCAATGGCAGCATTTTACAGGAATGGTATCTAGTACACAGCTCCCTCAAAAAGGAAAGGTGCAATCACCTGCTCTTAAAAGAGGTATTCATTATGTGGTTCCATACCCCACAAGTCATGGGAGTCACCTCCCTCCTCACTTTGTTCAATATTTCTGACCCTTTTTTTAGACACCTGCTTGTTTCCCCACGCAGTCTGGAGAACCTTAGATGTAAGCAGGGCTCTGGATTCCTCTCCTGGCACCACTGAAACTGACAGGATCCTCAGAACTAGAACAGTTCAATTTGGCTCTCCAGACTGTCTTCTCTCCTATGTGCACAAGGAGTGGATGGTGACAATTTAGCTCCATTCCCAACATGCTCTGTGCAAAATCAGAGCTCAGTAGCAGCTGTTTGGCCTATGCAAACTGTGGAGCATGAACCATCCAGAAAAAAGTATGAAAAAAGTACTGCATAGCCCTAGATCCCAACTGCAAGCTTACCTGCAAAGCAAATCTGTGAAAAATGAGAGCAATCCTGCTTCCTCCCAATTACAAGAAAGATCTGGTTTTGAACCAGTTAGAAAGCATCTTATTTTTGTTAGGAGGCACTCTGTACTACACTAAGCCTGCAACAGAGAATTTCTCTCCTAGAGAAGACAGATAAACTTAGGTTTACTAACTGATCTCATATTGCCTGCAGTTAGCTTTGTAAAAGCCCAGACTTTCAGTTTAAGGGTTTGGAAAATGTTGTCCTGAAAGAACGTGACAGGGAATGAGGGAGAAACAAAAGTTCTTCTGAATTTAGTAAGTCTGGTCTCCCAGCCCTTCTGGCTCTACTGATGACAAAGCCTCTCCTACAAGGAATACGTCTTACCAACTGGCAATGTTATGAAACAAATGCCTAGCGTAAGAGTCAGAAATAGCATTTGGCAGTTCAAAAATGCATCTGTTCTATTAATGATACTTTCATATCAGTATTTTTGGGTCACAGATGAAGCTATATGGAAATGAAAGTGGGTTTACATCAGTTTAATTCTTCTCACACTCATTTCAAGCTGAGGCACACTTTTTTATCCATTGGTGAATCTCTTCAACAAGCATCTTTGCTCAGGTCTGCCTAGTAAGTACTGGAAAGGCATACTTGGGCTGGTTTGTGCACCTGACCAGTTACCAACTTCTCCGCAACAGACTGCAAAGCAGATTGTTTTGCCTGTGAGCTTAGGTGCCCAGAGCACAGCTTCATTAGTACAAGACAGCAGGACGGCGGTGGGGAGAAGAGGCCTTTCCCACAAAAGAGAAATCTGATGTTTGCTAGCACCTGCAGCTGACAGTCCACCCAGATTCTGAAAGCGGGTACGGGTAGCAGAAGCCACGCTCCCCAAAGTGCACAGGCCTCTGCAGCAAAGCGTGGCAGCTGCTGGCAGGTAGGCAGCCAGAATTACAAGGTAGGTGACGCAGAGCAAAGGAGTTGTTGACAGCAAATGTAACCTTATGAGAAAGAAAAGGCAAAGAAACTAACTGCTTCATTTTAGTAGTGCTTTCTAGCAACAGTAGAAATAGTGTCATAATTATCAAGAGAAAAATGTCAAGCACCACTGCACCCGAGACGCTGCGGGTTGTGAAAGAGTTCTTTGGCACGATATTCATGCAATAAGAAATGAGAAAGGACTAAAGATAGAATATTAGGAATTAAATCTAAAACAGTATATAATTCAGTAGTGGTAAAAAAGGAATTTAATTCTAACATTTCTGCTTAAAGCCTAACAATCTGTGAATTACCTGAAGTGCACACTGATTTTTGAGATGTTTGGCTTTTGAAGGATATTCTAGTATATATTGTAGCCTGCATTTTCTGTAATCCCTTTTATCCATCAACACTAGAGACATTTTGCTGCCCTTTAAAAAACACTTTTTCAAAAGTCATAGAGTGCACTTTCAAGACCTATTCTTTCCTGCTAAATCTTCACACTTTTTCTCATGACCCACTCACCACTTTTTTCAACCAGTTGCAAGGTGAAGCCTTAGTATTACTCTCCTAGGCTAGTTACGTCGGGGTATTTTCTTTAAATAACAATACTCAAGTTTATTACAATAATATTAGCTAGAGGCAAGGTCTCCTGATTAAGTAATAAACACATTGAAAAGCGGGGAGGACATATTGTGACCTTGTGGAGGAAACGTTCTTGTAACAGGGATAGAAGCTCCCTCGTGCTTTCCTCCATAACAGCCAAGGTGGGCCAGACTAATCATAGAATCATAGAATCATAGAATGCTTTGGGTTGGAAGGGACCTTTAGAGGTCATCTAGTCTGACCCCCCTGCAGTGAGCAGGGACATCATCAACTAGATCAGGTTGCTAATAGTAGTATCTGAGCCCCATTACAGGGAACAGCTACAACACATTTCATCCCACGCCCACCATTGTAGCTGAAGGACCCCAAGAACTATGAACTCTGTGCTATCGGCACACACACCCACCAGTAGGCCTCTGCAGCTGAAAAAATTGTTCTTTAAGTGAATTAGTACAAGAAATTAAAAGACAAAATCATGATTAGCTGGACAAGAAAGACTGTATCTGGAAATAGAGGCCAGAATGCAGCCAGCTTCTATTTCTGAGGAGGAGGTTAAGGAAACAGCAGGTGAGCCACAGGCTGATACTCCAGGGAGGGAAGAAAACACCTGTGAGTCGAAACCCAAACACAGTTCATCCCTGCAGGAAAGAAGGTAAAGGTAGAAAAATCACCCCTACAACAAACAGAGCAGTGAATTAATTAGTTTTAGTACTTAGTGGTGTAGACTGATCTCTTTGTGGTTGTTTATGGTATTTTGGCCAGTTTAAATCACAGGGGTTTTCTAATAAGATTGTTCTGGTTTTGATTCTTGGGTTTTGACTCTCTTGTTTTTACCAAAGAGATATAACAAGAGTAGTGGATTTACTGTGCGGAATTTAACAGCCACTATACTAGTTTTCCTTAAGGAATACTAGCATCCCTTCAGGGGAGAACTGCTGTAGCAAAACATAATGTTGAGAGTAAAGAACAGATACTTGAAATAAGCTTTCAAATATATGTTTCCATGGGAGCAAATTAGCTACAATATATGGAAGGACTGTACCCACACTTCAGACAGCATTGCTTCCTCTCCAATCCCTGGCCACATCTTGCTGTCTACATTTGAAACATCTGTGCACGTGTTCAAGATTCAGATATCTGTCCTCAGCTGACTTAAAGTAAGTTCATGTATTATCTTTGGCATGTTTTATAGACCATTTGACAAGTAGCGAATTACCAAAACCACAATTTCATATACTTGAAATACAATTGTACCCACCCCCAAGGCTGAGTCGGCAGCAGCTGAGAAAACCAGTCTGAAACAAAGAAGAGCTTCATCTATCCACCAATAATTTGTGTTATAGCAAACATCAGGGAGAAGAAATGCAAGTAGACCCTTTTTTAAGACATGAGGAAACGATAAATTGACAACCCATCAGGACAAGAGGAAGAACCGACAAGGACTGCATGTCTCTCATGCTGACGCGCAACTTGGTTAAGTCTATCCTTAGCTTTGCAGCCCATGACCTTTGGATCTGTATACAGATGCCTGTTGTTCAGTACCCTTTTTGTTCTAGGAAAAATGTCTTTCCCAACTATAGTTCCCAGCTGGTTGCACAAGTTTCCTATAAAAGAATTGAGCTATTACACCAGTATGGCTTTAGGTCCCTTAAAGAGGTCACAAGTTGCTGTGCTGCTGCACGAGGGGAGTTGGAAGAGTCAGAGGGACACACTCCCACGCAGAATCTGGTCTAAACAGAGGTTCTCAAAGGAGCCCATTACAGAGAGCAACCCTCTTGCCTTCATTTAAAGGGAGTGAGCTCTACCTAGCCTGAAAACAACTGAAAAGAAATGCTGGGTGACTCTGACATTTCACTGGTTATCCTACAGGTTTGTCTCCATGAGACTGACTGAGTTTTTAAACCACATATTCTTTGCTCTCAACAGTCTGCACATATCTCTGACATGGGATAAAGTTCCACAGAGCTGTTTGTACACATAGAGAGAAGAGGAGGATTAACAATAGTCATCCAGAAATTTTGATGAGGAGGTTCAGATGTGTTTCATGAGCTTTTAGCATTTAGACCACCAACATGTATCACTTCTCAGATGAATAAAGAAAAGGATAGATAGATAAATGGATAATAAAGTCATATCATTATTATGCTATTTTGCCACTTTAGAAGCAAAGTTAGCCACTCAGTAAAGCATTACAAAAGCCTCAGAAATAGAAGCTGACTGGTAAGAAAAAAAAACATTTTGGGGGAAGGACAAACAGAAACAGACCAAATAATGAAGCCAATATGATCAAAGCACAAAGGACAATGACTATTTCCCACTAACAAATGGGCATGTCGGGATGGTGGTTTCTAGGGAAGATAAGAACTTCACATCCTTATCTTTAGTATACCATGGAGCAGAAACAAAAAACAAGATTAGTGTTGCCATCTACAGCACTGATGAGGTCAAAAACCTTAATGGCGAAGGGAAACCTCTAAAAACTCTAAAGAATTACTGATTCAAATGTTGGGAAAAAATGTATGTGGAATTGTAGAGTCAGAATCATCTTACTAGTTATTATAGCTGCAGCTTTTATTTACAGGGACTCTGTGAATGTAATTAATTATTATACTAAGGAAGACGGCTTTCATGTTAGTGTCAAAGACAGAATTGCAGTCCAAGGAAAGGTCCAAAATTTCTCAAAATGGAAGTATAAAGCTATGTCTTATATTTCCCACCTCATTTTAGCACAGTTTTTTATTTGTCAGAATGTAAGTGGCTTGCTACTTCTATTCATCTCTTTTAAAGACAGGACAGTTTCACAATCAGTTACTGCAGCCATTGGTTTTAAAAGCATTGGTTTCTCTGGATGGAAGAAGCACCTGTTTTGCAGTTGAAGGTGAGCACAGTATAATTTTATGCATTCAGCCATGATAGCACTTGTTGATTTAAAGCCAATGAAATGATTACTGAAAGAAATCCCTAGAATAATTTGCAGACAAGTCATTATTTTGCCTGACCTCTGAAAGCTCCACAGATCAAAAACTTCCATCTCTTACAGAGGAAAAATTAAGCAATTATAGTAATTAACCAAGGAACAGTAATGGAATCCCCATTAAAGGGGATAATTTATTCCCTTCTAAAAGACACATCCTGATCTGATTTATTAACAGACGTGTGACATCAGCAGGAGATCTCACTCAGGGAAGCAGTTTTCTTTATCTTTCACAGAAAGTTTTATTTAATCTACTTAAATCAAAGGCTATTAGAAAACAATAAGTTTTTCAATTCCTTTTTGCCATGTTGATTGAAGTAAAAAACTATTTCTCTACCTAGTCATGTCAGATTGAATCTAAGTACTTGCACCATCATTATCACCATGGCAGCTATATTCATAGTATTTTTCATTACTTTCCCAGCCATTGTAACGCCTCTTTGACAAATAGTGTTAATAAAAAATAAAATTGCTCAAAAAGCGCTTCATTAAATTGTCTTGTGTATAAATTTACCTTTTGCCAGCTAATTAAAATAGCATTCTGCAAAGAAATTACTTTTCTTGCAAAAGACATCTATTGATTTTATTTTTAAAAGCTTATGGTAAAACTAAAATGTTTCAAACAGAACCAGTCCAAAACCTGTACTTTCTTCAGGAAATAGAAAGCTATAAATGTTACTTGAGATGACAGATGGAACTGGGAAAGGACATTTTGATAATGTGAAGGCTGCTATCTTGAGGACAAAGGTTGGTAACCACAGTCCTTTCCACCTCTAGTAGTTGCATAACTAAAGATTTTGAAAGGGAGTAGAAAAAACAAACCTGATAGTGCTGCCAAAAAAAAAAAAGCCTAAAATTGCAGAAAGCCAGACTGAATAGTTACTAATTAGTCCCTTACCCAGCCAGAGATAAATATCTGTATTTCAGGGAAGCATGTTTCAGCTTCTTTTATTATTATTATAATTACAGTGAGTAATTGAGAATTCACAGACAGAGTGTGTTTGTAGCAAATAGAATAAATACATGCAGTGAGCTCCAGAGAGATGACAGCAGAGGAAAAATAGTAAGTAGGCACCTGGGAATGTCATGTATTTCACCCTGGAAGAGCATTTGGCCTGGTACCTTGCTGCTGGCTGATGACCAGCTTTCTCATTAGAAGATCTGTTTTGTTCAGGCACAACAGCGTAAATAAAGATAATGCATTGTGTTTTCAGGTCTGTGTTTGCATTCACATTTCTTCCCGCTACTAATGGTCATATAGGGACACATTCTTTTGGCACAAGTGGGATTTCAACATACAGGCCTATGCTCCCACTCAGCAATCACTCCAGATCTGATGCCTGAAGTCATTTTTGAGCCACTGGGAAACTACATTTAAAGACCTGGCAAGATGTATGTTGCAACCCCAACCCAAACAGACACTACATCCCAGCCAGTACCTATTCCTCTACCTCTTACCTTTGTGTTACCAGTGGGATCTTCTCCCAGCTGGTGCCACGAGGGTAAAACCAAGCTTCCTGACCTTCCCAAACACTTGTGCAATGGGAGACAGGCAAATGTTTCCTGTTGAGAGAGATGGATCCTTTCTCTGTGGACAGACTTGTCAGTGTAGTGGATCTCCCTAATAAAGAGTGTTTCCATATAAGTCCATACTTTCTTGCATACACACAAAGCCAAGCTCAGAATAAAGCCCAGAGTAACAGTAATGCACGGTATCTTCACAGAATCAAAGAATCATTTGGTTGGAAAAGACCTTTAAGATCATCAAGTCCAACCGTACCTGTCCACTACTAAACCATGTCCCTAAGCACCTCATCTACCCGTCTTTTAAATACCTCCAGGGATGGGGACTCCACCACTTCCCTGGGCAGCCTGTTCCAATACTTGACAACCCTCTCCGTGAAGAAGTTTTTCCTAAGATCTAATCTAAACCTCCCCTGGCGCAACTTGAGGCCATTGCCTCTCGTCCTATCACTTGCTACTTGGGAGAAGAGACCAACACCCATCTCACTACAACCTCCTTTCAGGTAGTTGTAGAGGGTGATAAGGTCTCCCCTCAGCCTCCTCTTCTCCAGGCTAAACAACCCCAGATCCCTCAGCCGCTCCTCATAAGACTTGTGCTCCAGACCCTTCACTAGCTTCATTGCCTTCCTCTGGACACGCTCCAGCAACTCAATGCCCTTCTTGCACTGAGGGGCCCAAAACTGAACACAGTACTCGAGGTGCAGCCTCACCAGTGCCGAGTACAGGGGAAGGATGACTTCCCTGGTCCTACTGGTCACACTATTTCTGATACAAGCCAGGATGCCATTGGCCTTCCTGGCCGCCTGGGCACACTGCTGGCTCATATTCAGTCGGCTGTCGATCAACACCCCCAGGTCCCTCTCTGCCAAGCAGCTTTCCAGCCACTCCTCCCCAAGCCTGTAGCATTGCATGGGGTTGTTGTGGCCCAAGTGCAGGACCTGGCACTTGGCCTTGTTGAACCTTATACAATCTTAATTCTTTGTGATATTTCTACTTGCTGGTTTGAATCTTCTAGACAAGTGACTTACGTGGGATAATCTTGTAGTGTCCTCTAGATCATAAGGAATTCACGTCACCAGTAGCTCTCTATGTAGTTGCTGTCCACGTGCACTCACATGTGGAATGACTTAGCCCATAGATGCACATTCAGTCATTCTGCTTAACTATACTCGCATTGACAGCTGGTTTTATGTAGTACCTCAGCACACAAAACCAGAATTCCTTGCTTACAACGCCTAGTCCACACATGGAAAAGGTTGTAGCACTCTCACTCTCCCATCCACAACAGTAGGGAAGAAAAGAGCATGCTGAGACAGAAGTATGCTGTCTAAGAAAGGAAAATCCTTCCCAGGCAGACTTCCTTCCCCAACTTGTCACCTACCAGTGCATGACTATATCATTCCAAGTGTCACATGCTTTAGGTATCCACCATATTTCCCTTCAGAACTTATAGCTTTTAAGCTTCTAATAGAAGCTCATCATTAATTCTGTGCTCTTTTAAACTGCTGGAAGCAGCTTTGCACTTTTTTAAAGCTGCTGGTGTCTTTCAAGGCTTACTGGGGGATCAGAAAAAGAATCCTGATCCTGGCTCTCCTGGGACTGACAGAAAGCAGAACACAACAACCTTCTCTCACCTGAAGCTGAAGCCCAGGCTTGCTCCTTCATTCATTTTCATTTCCCCCAGGCAAGTTAACACAGGTAGGTACTACCTGCTGCTGGATTCTGCCACGAATGCTGACCTCAGAAGTCTCTGTCCATGTAAGCCGAAGTCTCGGTGGTTTTACTTCACTGGCAGATTTAGGATCCTTGCTTTTTCCCTGTCTAATGTGGTGACAGGCCTGTTAGGTAAGAAGCAAGGTGGTTCAGCAGGCCTGCTTGGAAGGAAGGAAGGAAGGAAGGAAGGAAGGAAGGAAGGAAGGAAGGAAGGA
>VYZW01033115.1:19566-33623 GCA_013401315.1 Balaeniceps rex
TATTTCTGCGCCTGTATAATCCCCTTGCCTCCAACTGCACAACAAAGACTTTGAGGAGAACAGAAATTCTTTTTTGACACGGAATGCCACAAAGAGACAGATTATTTGGCAGAGTTTTGCAGAGATGTGCTCTCAGTGCCCTGCAATATTTAGACCTGCAGCAGCATAATTTGCCTTAGGAAATTATTGTTTCAGAGTTTTGTTTGGAATAAGGTCTTCAGAGGACAACAGTAACACCTGTAGCTCATGCGCCACAGGTTTCTAAGCAGAAGGGCAAGGCTGTTGCTTCTACGAAAGACTCTTCCGCCTTTGCCAGTTATGAGTCAGATCTGTTCTGTTCTAAGTAGTCAGTTGTCATGGTTTAACCCCAGCTGGCAGCTCAGCCCCACACAGCCACTCGCTCACTCGCCCCCAATGGGATAGGAGAGAGAATGGAAGGGTAAAAGTGCGAAAATTTGTGGGTTGAGATAAAGACAGTTTAATAGGTAAAGCAAAAGCCATGCACACAAGCCAAGCCAAACAAGGAATTCATTCCCTACTTCCCATGGGCAGGCAGGTGTTCAGCCATCTCCAGGAAAGCAGGGCTCCATCATGCATAAGGGTTACTTGGGGCGACAAAGGCCATCACTCTGAACGTTCCCCCTTCCTCCTCCTTTCCTAGCTTTTTATCACTGAGCACAATGCCATATGGTATGGGATATCCCTTTGGACAGTTGGGGTCAGCTGTCCTGGCTGTGTCCCCTCCCAACTTGTTGTGTACCCCCAGTCTACTTGCTGGTGGGGCAGCATGAGAAACACAAAAGGCCTTGTTGCTGGGTAAGCACTGCTCAGCAATAACTAAAACATAGAATCATAGAATCATAGAATAATTAAGGTTGGAAAAGACCTCTAGGATCATCTAGTCCAACTGTCAAAGTCTGTTGTCAACACTGTTTTGGTCACCAATCCGAAACATAACGCCATATGAGCTACGAAGAAAATTAACTCTAACCCAGCCAAAACCAGTACATCAGTGTAAAGACATTATATTTGCTTCAGCTATAGGAAGTATGACCAATTTAAAAATAAATAAATAAATAAATACTTGGTAAATATGATCAGAAAATCTGAAATGAGAAAATAAGAGTCGCACCAGACAGATCTTTAGTCTCATAAAATACCAAGCCACCAAAATACTAAGCCACCCTGAAGGAAGAGAAAATGTGAGAAAATGTGCCATTAACTTTCCATCCAGAATTTGGCTCCCTCTTTGATTTTAAAGATGGAACTTTAAATTCTAAGTCATCTATGGACTTTTCGTACATATTTTTAGTATATTCTGCACTACTATAGAGTATAATTGTACTAGTTACCAAATACAGTAGCAAAGTGTCCTAAAATAAACCCAGAAAGGGGGAGAAATAAGATTGACTTTCTACATGGAACTTTTGGAAGTTTATATTTTTGTGCTTACTGTTCTTTTATACACACAAATGTTGTTACAAATGAATGCTTACTCAAGAATGCATTACACGGGTGAGAGCAAAAATCCTTTTTGTTTATATGGCAAATGCTTGCTCACTTCTCTTGTTCTAACTTTTGCCTCTGCTCTACAGAAACAACAGTTAGCTGAAGTGAACTTGCAGGAAACCCACCAAGTGAAAGTGGAGAAGCAGGATGTATATTCCTGTTTTGGCTCCCACTACTGTATCTCACTTTCAACTGGGACATTTGGAACAGTCAAGGGCCTATACTTCCTCATTTGTCAAATGAAAGAAGCTGAATTTTCTGAACCAAGACACTCAAATACTCATACAGAAGAGAATGAAATACTATCATCTTTTTCCCGTGACCCTTAAGAGACTTGACGTTAATACAGTTCAGGCAATCTGGCAGGATCAACGCTGGAACAAAATGTATTTTTGCAAATTTGGGTTAAGATGCATTGGCAGAAGTCCACAGCATGAAACTCGCCTAGCAGATATTCCTACAGCTATCTAAAGTCTTACCACACTCCACTGGAGCAGCATTCCTTTTCGAAGTTGCCATTTGTAGGAAATTATATATAGTACATCCTCCTGGGAGTTATTTAACAGGTATTAGCTACTCACTGAAGCAGAATTATTCAAAAGAAACAGATAGGTTTCATATTTTGACACTGTTTCCAGTCTTTAAAGAAAGGTCAATCTTTATCGCATAATCCATCTCTCCAGAAAAATCTCCTAGCTCCCTCCCTTGTAGCAATGAAGCAGTGAAAAATCAACACCATCTCTCAACTAATGTAAAAGGAGACAGCAAAATTATAAGCCTGAATACATAAAAATATTTGAAATCCACTCCTTTAGACCTAAAAAGCTTTGGAGTAATTTAAAAATTAAATCCTAACAGGCTTTCATGGGTCTTGTCATTATTGATTTTTCTAAGAAAAAGATAACACAAGACTGTACTCCTTCAGCGGTAACATCCTTTTAAACACATTTGCAGATAAACAGCACTTCCCCATTTGTGCTGCTACAGAGGAGATATCTTAGACGCACACAGAGAAACCCCTGTATCTTCAAAAGGTTCACATATATCATTTTCAGGGTATAAGACAGTTACTGGATGGAAATGTTTTATTCCTGGTAATTACATAAGAAAATAACTCAACGTGGCAGCTGTGAGCCTTTCTCTCTGGCATTTTGGATCAATTCAATTGGGTTTGGAAAATTAGCAGTCAAGTCCAGAGTTCAAGTCTGTAAGAAGAAGAGATCCGAAGTGTTTTTTCCTTTTGGCAGCTGTTGTTCAGATGTTTCAGTGACTGTTCTGAGGTAAATAAAGCTTTTCAGTTATGAAAGTGCTTATCACAACATAGGATGACTTATAGCAATATAGTTTCAACTCATGAAGGAGCAAGCTGCTACACGAGACCCAATCATTTGGCCAGCTACAGATGAAATAATTTTGGATCTTGTAGATCTGGTGAAAAAACAGGAAGTGCATTCAGAGAAAATATCTGGAACTTTTAGCCCCCTCAAATATTTAACTTTTATTTCAAACAAACAAACAAAAAAACCCTCCCTTTAAAACCAAATAAAACAATTCCTTCCTTTTCCTTTTTCATTCGTTTTTAATTTTTTCTTCCCCAATAAAATTTGATGAAAAAACAACCCAAGCATTGGCAGGAAGAAATAGGAAAAAAATTACTCCTTCCATTTTAAAAAATAGTAAAGTTTCATGAAAGTACATTTGAAGCTGAAAATACAATGGAAAATATACTAAATGATCACCTTTTACCCTTTTTTGAGAAAGGCTTTTGCAGCGTCAGAATTGTCCTGTACTGCTAAAGCCAAATCATTCTGTGAAAGTGTGTTAGATTCAATGGCCTTTGTATGGGAATGCTTCTGAAGCCAAGGGGTCCCTGGTCACTTCAGAAGCCCAGAGGAAATGACAGGCAGATCCTGAGACCTAAATCTGAAACCTTGACCCAGTCACATTTCATAAAAATGGGTTACAACGCATGACAAATTTCAGAACCTTAAAAATCTCATAAAGCGTGTTTGTCTTCCTGTGGACATTCATTCAGCTGTGGTTTGAATGGAAGACTTCATCCTGTTCCAACGAGGAATACACCACGACCCAGGCTGCAGACAAATGCACTCTTTTCTTTTGTCTCCTAAAACCAATCCATCTACTTCCTAATACAATGTTGGTTTCCCCTTTTTGGAAACAATTCCAATGTGTTAGCCTCTCTGCTATTTAAGTTATATATGCTATCAGATTATACAGAGAATAATTATGAGGTTGGTAATTTAAAAGTTACTTTCCAAAGCAAGAGGGCAACACCATAGACAAAAGCACAAAAGTTAGAGGAGAAAAAAAGTTGCTAAGCAAGTCTGTGTAAAAGAATAACATGGTTTTAATCAAATTGTCAGCCTGCCCCATAAACTGTAGCACAAGAGGCTGGCAGAGGCAGCAGCAAAGTTTGTATTTTTCCTCCAGCCATGAAAGTTCACTGGTTACTAATTGAAATGTATTAAAGCCTTAAGTCCCAATTATTCCAACCACTGCATTGGCTCATACATGGTGATGGTTCATGTATGAATTATTCTGTGTTTATATTACATAAAGCAGGAGGGTGAGGACTGCAGTTACAGCATTTACTGAAGTGTCTTTGTTACAATCCTAATCCTGATCCCACTTTCCAAGACAATCAGTCTGGTGGCACTGGATGGACAAAGGCGAGCGATGGCATGACATGTTCAGCTCTGTGCTCTTGAGCTATTTTCTTGGTCATAACTGGGCAAAATGACTTCCCACGGTGTTTCACACTAAGAAAGCGGGCAGTGCTTCTCATTTCACTTCTCCGACACATGAGGGGAATGCACATGACTGGAACAAGAGAGAAAACTCAGTCACAGACTTTTACCTTTGTCTTCTTGCAGTTGTGCAGCTACCTTTATTCCCCCTATGGCCAGGCTGCAACTTTCAGTCTAGGCCACAAAGGAGAAAAATCCTGCTTTGTATACAATAGGCCCACAAGTTGTTGAACTGAGATAAGTAGAAAAATACACAATGTGAACTATCCCCCAGCAGGATTCAAACAGTCTGCCTCTTCAGCTCTCTATTCATTTTAAAAGCCCATTGAACTCCCAGGAAATCTGTTGTTGGATTAAGATGAGTATTTTCAGGTATTTTATCTCTAATGGCATTCTACAGCTGAGACTGTCTTTGGGAAATTTATACCTTGCATTTACTGCATTTCCACTCACTTCTAGTTTGAGAAAAAAGGCTGAGGTATAATGGTTCTTTTCATTCATTTTCTTTTAACTCCATTAGGAGAAAAAAATCTAAATCAGAATATTTTAACACTATAGTAAGAATTTGCAAGAAACAGTCATACGGGGGAAGAATATACCCAGAGTCCCCCAGTAATGACTGGCTTTTATTTTGTCACCTAATCATAGGTTACATAATGGTGTATGTAAAATGAAGATCGGCATAATACCATTCATATAACTGGCAATTAATCAGGCCCTTTAAAGTTCTCACTGTATTTCACCTTGACTAGAAGAAAAAAAATGCACCATCAGAAGACATCTGGAACGTGTGTCTTCCTTCCAAACATCCTGCCTGCTGCATGGCATGAATGCCTGCTGCATTCATGATGCTTATTTATACATTTGCCAATCAACTTCTTAGACAGAGTCTTTGTAACACACCACCCCTCACTGCTCCTCCCTGTGCCAAAGCCACAAAAAGTCAAGGTGTTGGTAACTCCTAATGGTCCTGCAATCCCTGCTCTGCAGACAGAGAAGTTGGCAAAATGGTCTGCATCAGGGGAACTCAAACAAGTTTTAAGAGGACCCACTAAAAAAATGTAAGTAAATAGAAACTTGCACTGTACAAGCACTAGCAAGTAAAGACATCTGTTTGAAAATAATTCTTAACCATCTAGATTATGGGGCTACTAAAATGATATCCAGACATCATAGATGTTAGTATAAAACAGGAATTTCTGCTCAAACCAAGTTAAACATTAAACGTACACTGGAAAAGTTCAGAACTGCTCTAGAACCCATAATTAAACACTTTTACTTATTTCTAAATTTACTCCAAAGAAGCTCTCCCATCCCAATCAGGAATTATTCTATCATTTATCTTTTAAAATTCTATTTACACCGTTTACTATCCTGATAGTGGGATGGATGTCTAGAATGACAGCTCATTTCTTTTACTTGTGGGAATTTAAAAATGGACATTGACAGGCATGAATTTAAGGTGATTTTTATTTTTCTCCTGCATTTTACTTCCTCCAAATTTTGTAATTCATTGCCACCTATACTAAATATTTTGGAGGCAGCAAAAATACACAAATAACCAAAGCTCTGGATAATTAGAGATGCAGTAACCATAATCATTGCAAAACTAAATAAGGTTAATCATGGTTGATTCAAATAAGGTTAAACAATTCCAGGAAATTATCTGATGAATTAAATGTGTCGTGTCACTGCTAGATCTGGATAAATTAATTTTAACAGAAATTATTCCATGAGCTTAATTCTTCTTTCTGTTTTTTTCTCAATTAATTATACCCTCAACACTTCTCAGTTGAAGCAAAATTTTGTACAAAGCTATTTTGCAATTCAGGCTGTGATTTCTGATTCAATTCTTGTGTTAACCTTCATATAGTTCTGATGTTTTGGTCTTAACCTGGTCTCATGAAAGCTTCTAGCATGAACGTCCACATTTATAAATGTAGGCAAACTTCTTTTGGACCATATTAATTTACCCCTGAAGAAGAACAGAGTTATCACTGTTCGTTAGCTTTCTTGCGAAAGCTAACATGAAACTTAATTCAAAATTTTAAGACCAGAACAGATTAACATCATCAACGAGTCTGACTTTCATAATAAAGGCCATAAAATCTCAGCTTGTGATTTCTACATCAAAATCATTCAGGTATTAATTCCTTACTATTAACTACTCAGTTTCAGTGAGTTCTTGCCACAGCTGTTTTCAGGGCCTCTCAATTCATTACGTTAACAAAATAGTGACACCAGACATGAAAATTCACATTTCCACATGTCTGATGAAGAATTTACTCCATTGATAGTATCTACACAATCCCTTTACTTATGTTTTCTTGCTTAATTCTAGCTCCAAAATGAAATATGTGCATACTGTATGAAGAAGAGGCAGAGATTAATGACGCTTTGCAAAAATAAATGACATGAAGAGTCATCTAATATCACTAGGCATTTAAACCTGTCAAGTACAGAATATGGAGACAATGATCCAGCTAAGCAATTCACTCAGGGTACATCTACCCCTTGCATTGGGCCACAGTGCAGAGATCTCTGAAGCAGCCCTAAAAAAGCTGGCACCAAGACTGTGAGAAGAATAACAGGCACTGACACTGCTGTCAGCAGCTGGCTGTTACACTTAGCCCAAATACAGTACCATATTTAGTTGGCTAGATTATCTGGGAGCCTCAGGTCAGTCCTTGTGCCATATTTTGCTTTGTTATGCCAGGATATTGCATCTAGTCGTGGGATCTCTAGCACCATCCTCTTACCCTGAAGTCATCAAGTATGCAAACAATCCTGCAGATTTCAGAAAGACAATTTGCACTTGTGAAGAGCAGACTGTTCTTATGCATTTGCTTGAGTTGGAGACTAAATCAAGAATGCTGTCATAAAGTTAATGAGCAGCAGGTGCCAGTCAACTATAGACCTTTGCAAAGGAAAACCTGCAAACTGAAAAGGATGCCCTCAAACCATCTGACTGCAGATAGACTAAGGGGATTTTAGACCAGATGGCTACATCTAGGGTGAGTAATCAAAGACAGCAGCCTTAGAAAAACTAAGGTATTTTAAAAAGCTTTACTTGTTTTCATCCATCACTGATTTTCTTTTTCCCACAGGATGAATTAATTTTAAATTTAGTCTGTTTCTGCAGTGCAGAGGAATGTGTTGCTGCAGGAGGCACAAGCAGTGCTCATCACTAGCTGCTATGGAAGTCCATGGTTACTTAAGGAAGAAGTTCCCAGTGGACCCATAATACTACTAGACTGGAGCAGTAGATTGGTGAAAGAGTAAAACTGGAAAGAAAACTGTTATAAGTGCAACAAAAACTGCCTCATCTGCAGCACAAGCAATACAAAACAGCAGTAAAGGGTCACTGACAGCTAATCAGCAATAGCCCTAAATACACCCAACAAATTGGGAGTCAAATGTGCCTTAGTAGAGAAGTAGAAAAGATTTTTAAGTGATTCCTACCCTATACAAGAAAAATAATCTCTGTAGAATAAAAATCACTTCCATTGGTTTTATAAATAGCTCAAGTTGTAGCAAAATACTAGCTTAAAACTGTGGATGTCATTAACAAATCTCCATCTAATTTCCATGTATTTGCACATTTCAAGAGCAAGAAATGGCATTTCGTATTCTGAATTCCCTTATTTTACAGAGAATTTTCTAACTCCCTCAGAAAATAATAGGGAGAATTTGACACAAGATTCTGTCTTTGCCTTGTTTGTGGTTTTTCCAAGGCATTTGCATAACGAATAACATTATTAGACTACCAGCATCCTTTCTAAGCCTTTGAGCTGCAGTCTGAGCATGCTTCCCTCTGGAACTACTGAGCCCCACACTACAAGCCAAAACTGAAAGAAGGTGGATGTAAACGTTCATATCAGAGTACCTGGTAGGAGTTCCAGTGGCAAAATTATTATGTTTAAGAATCAATAATTTGTCAAGTTGAATTACATTGGTCACTTCAATCTAGAGGTATTTTGCTGTATTTTTGTACTAACGATATCCCGCCTTTGCTTTGTGAAGTTTCCCTGTCTGAAAAGTATTTAAAATGAAAGCAGATATTATATTGAAAGCACAGTTAAAACATGGGTAGGAAAATGCAGAAACCCATCAAGCACAACTTTTAAAGTGTGCTTCCCCTGCGGCCTGGCTTATTAGAAAAGCAATGCCAGTCTAATAAAGCCTTACCTTACCTTACCTATCAGCTAAGTCTATTGCTAACATCCAAGTCGGTAGCAATGAATACGACACCCTTAAGCCTTGAAATCCTATTGACTGTGACTGTTTCAGTTAATTAATGAAGGAAATGGGTTGTATTTGGTTTGTTATCAGAGGACAGTCCTAAGCAGTACAAGCATTTCAGAGGACTAAGGATGCATTAGGAGGGCTTGCTAGTGTGCAAAGTGCTCTCAAACAGTTTGAAAAAGCGTCCAGACAGTTTCACATCCTGCAGGTCAGTGTCCCACTCCCTATCCTTAACCTATGTTTTAGCAATGTATTTATTTATTTATTCAAGCTCCATTCATTGCAGCGATCATAGCTGTTGCTTCAGAATTTTTCACGTTGCAAAGAGATTCTGGACCTGTTATAACGATGCCATTCACACGCCACCGGCCACAGCCCAGAAGCTAGGGAAAAAAAATAAAAAAGGAATAGACCCAATTGCCTTTATCCCCTGAGGAAGCAACCTCATCAGCAAATACTGCACTGGTATCTGAATACTTCCTCCTGTGCTCTCACTGTGGCTGGGCTCCAGGGGAGAGGAGGAAGAGTCAGGGCTGGAAATTCACTTTTTGAGAGCAGGAAATGCCCTTCCTGCCCTTGGAGCCCAGCGGGGACTCCAGAGTCGCAGCTGGTACCACAGCACAGGGCATAACCCTTTTTCTCAGATCTGGTACAGGAGGAAACTAAGCTTGGGACTGTCCTACCACTCCATATTACGCTGTAGATGTCTTTTTGGTGTCTCAAAGCCCAGTTCTTCAGATGGTGTGGTGACTTCAGAGAAGTGCTACTTAACCACAAAGGGACAAAATCAGTATTTTAGAGCTCTACTTTCAAAAATAACTAATCTTTAGCTCTCTACCTTCACCCTCAGGGTGATGCTATGCTTCTGCAAGCAATCTTGCAGCAATGGTTTGAGATTTCATTCATTAGTGTTTGCAAAATACTTTGAGACTCTCAGAAGGGAGATGTTACTGAATTCTAAATATCTGCTTAATTAGCTTTGTTTAGAAGTTGTTTTACCCAGTCAAGCTGAAAGATCAAAAACATCATAGAAAGGTAAACTACAGAACAAAACAAAACAAAAATAAATTTGGAGGTGGTTAAATACCTCCCTATTTCTCTGTGTAGGGGGTTTATTATAACTCTTCCAAACTGCATGACTGTCAAGGCCCCACGGACACCCCCTCCCAGGGCTGGAGTGTGGGTGGGGGGGACCTGCTGCAGGCAGTGGTGACCTAGGGAGTTCTGGGAGCAGCCTCCGTAGGGCCTTTCCTCTATCAACTCCATTAATTCACCAGATTTCCTTCATTATTATTAGCCATATTCTTGTCAGCAGATGCTTTTTTTCACAGCACTAACAACACTGGCACTTCACTGTCCATTATTAATTCAGCAAAGTCTTAAAGTATGTGTAATTCCAGGTGTCCAGCCTCCCTGGATCTTCGCTCTGGTTCTTCCTGAGCATTAAACCTTTCATTATTCAGTCCAGTTATTTATTACCCTCTTTACAAATTCACTACAATCTTCTAACTGACATTTTCAACAAAAGGTCATCTGAAATACACATGGTGTTCCTTGTATCACCTGCCTTCCCCTCTAAAGGTCCACCAGAGCTAATGTTGTACTTGTCATCTATTTACTCATTACATTGTGCAACAGGCCTTTGATCCCCCGCTTGTCTGTATGCCAGGGCTGTCTCCCATGAGGTGTCTCTACAGTGGCTTTCCTCTTTTCCATTCCTTTCTAATTAAGCTGGACATGTTTTCAATATCCCCCACTCTAAATACTGTTCCAGTGTATTGCTTAAAATGCCACTGCTAAGTTCAGTTACTAATCACACGTGACTGGAGCACCAGGCATGTGGCCAACAAAACCAAGGAGCTGAAAGAGGAGTTGGGAGCCTAAATCCACCTGTCACTTCTTGTACCTAAAGTCCTTGCACCTTCCAGTTTTCTGGAAGCTGAGCACTTCTGCTTTGGGCGGCAGAGGCACCGAGGGTTACAGACTGCAGATCCAGTCGTAAAAATAAGTCCAGAAAAAATTAACTGAAAAGATGTTTCTCCACTTGTTTCACCAGAGGGACTGTCAGACTTTCCCAGAGTGTAACTAAAACAGCAGGCTACATACCAAAAAACATCTTTTTCTTCGCAAAGTTTTCCTTCAAAAATCCACCTCCAGATTCAGAGGTGGCCGTGCCAATGTCCTTTTTCATAGTGAAAACCTGAATATTTAGCAGCTTCACTGTGAGATAAAAGACCTGGACCTCATTCAAGGACTTACCTCCTACCTCTTCATTTTTTATGCACTTTATGCAGGGACATGAACTGTCACTGGAACTGCACTTGAAATTCAAGTGATTCATCTCTTTCCTCTGCCATTTGAAAGAAGGGCTTTTTAAGCACCTGCTTTACAAACTGTGATTACCAAGCAGGGCACTTAAGCCCAGGAGAAGCCAAAGTTTTAACCTACGTTTTCCAAGTGAGTTAAGCAGGTTCCCTATGAGCCGACTTTGCAGAGCCCCCAGTCAGAGCACTGGATCCTGGGGGCCCACTGTGGACAGCTGGCAGGTTCTTGGTCTGAGGAACATGAGAAATAAATGTATTTGTTGACACACTGATTTTCCACTAATGTTTAAAATATTGTTATTTTCCTTTTTAAGGAGGAAGGAGCTAGAGAGCTACCACATCCTGAATTCCTACTACATATCTTTGTGGGGAGAAGGTGTCTTACAAGACACTTCAGTGGAATGGGATTCAGTCACACCTGGTGAGGGTCTTGCACACAGACTTTTGGTCAAGTTTCCAGCATTCACTGACTCTTTCTCTAAAACTGAATTTGGCACAAGTTTGTCTACCAGGACATTTTTTAATACAGCCCAGTCCTTACAGCAGGAAAAGGCAATTCATCTTCATCCTCTGTAAGAGTGAAGTGTGAACTTAACACAGATTTAAAATGCTTGCTTCCCCAAGCTCCACCACTTATCTACCACTGTATAAGCAGAGAGCAGGAATCTCCTCTCTTTGTTATAGCCAGGGCTCTTTATGTCCTCCAAGAAAAACTTTTGGGAAAGAGCTACTTTTGGTTTCAGTGATGTATCTCTGAGCTGAAGTCAATGTTGGCACTACTAATAATTATGTTGCTATAGATTTAAAACAAAGTTAAAGTATAGAAGTATTTCCTGCTACCCTTTGAAAGGAAGAATACCCTGGCCAGATTCCCCTGACTTTGAAAAGCACAATGAACCTGTGAAGCAGAAATAATAGTAAGGTCTATGTAAGGCTATCCCAGCACTATGAACTGCTGGGATATAGAAATTCAGGGATTTAGGTCCTCACTCAACACCTGTGCAAAGCTTTCCAGAAAGCAGTTCAGAGCAAAGCTGTGACAAACAAAAGGCATAATACAAAGACGATAGGTATTCCTAGGGTCATTTTTTCAGGGTAGGTGAAGTATGCACCAGGTTTCTGTGCAAGATACAAAGGCCAATGAAAAAGCTAATTTATGGGCAACACCACTTATTGCTTGCCAAAAGTAACTGTGTCTTGTTAAAAACTGGCAAACTAGAGAGAAAAATGAATCCCATTTTCTTTGTGGGTATTTGGTTTGCTTTGTTGCTGTTAATTAGGGCATTTATGCAACAGGGTATCAAAAAAAGTTCATTTGGTGCCTTTGAAAACCATCTGGAGCCAGCATTCAAAGCTTATAGTTCCAATTCTTGTCTTGCTTTAATCAGGTGTAAAACCAGCTTAATTGAAAGGAGAGGAGTGATGGATCACCATCTGGAGGTAGCTGCACAAATAACATTCTTACCACCCTTCTCAAGGAAATGATGGTCTTCTGGGAGAAGTCTGTGTATGAACTTGGGGTCCCTGATCCTCACCCACCCAGAACATGGCTGGAACACACTGCAAGGACCTTTCAGCCTCTGTGGCCAGGCTTCCTTCCCATCAGAGGCAGGGAAATAGAAGGTGTGTCCATCAGATGAGTTCTGCTACAGAACTGGGACACAGCCAAGGCATGTACATGGACCTGGAAACACAGAAGCACTCCTCAGCACTGTATTTTTGGCATATGTTTTACATGGTGATGTATGACCAAAGCCCTTACCATTGAAAACGTGAGCCTATTTAGAGAACAGAGAGCATGCGTTCCTATGAGCATTTGCAGAGAGGGAATTCTTTTAAACATCTTGAAATTTTCCAAATTATGGAGCACGCTGTACTAAATGAAAGTGTATTGTTACATACTGCTAAGAAAAGAATAGAGAACAAAACATGTGGCATCATCTGGCATTGTGGAAATTTAGTTTTCATCTATATCTGAATTATCATGTGCTTATCTGGTCCCCCCCCCCGAGTCAGAAAGTATATAGTAGATCTACAAAAACAACATAAGGACAACAAGGTATGAAAATACCAGTAGAGATTAAATAGACTAGGATCCTTGGCTGGAAAAAGAGAAGCTTTATAGGGGAATATAAGGGAGCAGGATAATGAATGGCACAGGGAAAGTGAATGGGGACCAGTTATTTCTCTTCTTTACAACATAAGGACTCAGGGGCATTTAAAAAAACTTCCAAGCAGGTGTTTTATAAGAGAAAAAAAATCATTTTTCCACACAACATATCTAAACTGTGAAACTTACTGTCACAAGATGTTGCAGATGAGTATAAAGAGATCCAAAAGTGATTAGGTAAATTCTTGTAAGAAGCATTCATTCAGAGCTATCAGTCACAAAGCTGTAAATATAACCTCCTGGCCAAGAAGTCGCTAAACCATAGCTTGCGGGAAGCTGTAAGGGTATTCCAGAGAATTACCGTGCACATGTCCAGACTTTGTATAATTCCCCTAAACAGCTGCTCTTTATTTTGATGGAGACCCTTCACTCTCAGTGCTCAGTACATTCTTAGGGTGTTTTAGGCAAGCAGGTCAAGAAGAAACTGTTCTAGGGATAGTGCTTAAGGACCACAAGAATTTAAATTTTACTAGACAGAGTCACAGGTGCTAGGGGAACTCTTTGTTCTGTCACACTGATTCACTATCATTTTCAAAAGCTCAGGATGCAAAAAGTGCTTGAGGTTTTTTTCTTCTACTTGAGATTTAGACTGTTGCTACTTTGTTCACGGGTGGAGGAAATATGTGAGAAACAAGTCGCAAATGGGAAAGTAGTGTAACGAATAACTGGATGACAAAGAGCTGAAAGGTTAGGGAAAAAGAAACTATACATTCTCACATACATTTCGTCTGTTGATTTCATTTGTGATTGTACTCTATATTTGGGAGTAGGAACTCATACACATGTAGGCGTGTATGTAAGTATAGACACACACATACATACCTCAGAGTCTCCTTTTCTGTCCTGTATGAAGAACAAGCTGGATCCAAGATGCACACAGCTCAGGTTGTAATACATGATAAGATTAGAAAAGGAGGGAGAGCATCTCATGTGGAGATAACCTAGCACAGAGACATGCAGGCAGCTCCACCGCAGCCTGCATCACTCTCCATCCGTGATGTGGGGATCCCCATTTCCACATCCATGTTCCCATATCTTATT
>VYZW01033115.1:46205-74688 GCA_013401315.1 Balaeniceps rex
TTATTCAATGCTCTTTTGGTAATGACAACATTCAGGGCAAGTTGTAAGCCATCAGATTCTTAATAAGGGGAACACTTAAAGCTGATTGTCAGTGACCTGTTGCAAATAAAATTCAAAACATATCAAGCTAAATAATTTTCTGTTTTTAAAAGTAACCTTTTATTTGCAATCAAGAATTAACTGTACCTCTTTACCAGAGGTGCTCCTTCAGCTGCTCTTCCTCTTCATCACCTGCAACCTTTCCTCCAGAGAGCAGAAGTTTCAGCCCCCCTCCTCACCCGACATCTGGGGCTGGGGACTCCTTGGTGGGAATGGATGACAAAAATAGAGGAAAAGGAATGAGTAAATCCATAGAGTCAAGGCTGACCACGTATAAATTACTTACTGTGCAACTGCCTATTTATAGACTCCAAGCAATAATGACTTCAGTACTCAAACTGTGGCTCCTCCTCCCCTTCTTTGCCCCTCTGAACTTCTCTTTTCACAGATTTTGTTAGCAAAGTTTTGGGTTTTTACCACCATCTAGTGGTCTTCTCTTGTCTTTCTAAGTGAACAGTGATTCTGATCTAAAATTCATGATGAGCTTTTTAAAGGGGGAAATGCAGTAAGCATGCTCCTTTCCAAAAACATTTCTTTTTTGTTTTCTCTGCTGTTGCTAGTACTCACTGACAATAAGTTCATACTGCAATAGTACTCCAAAAGAGGTGAGAGCAAAAGACTGTTATTGAAGTGGGAGGATTATTACTGTTATAAGCATTTGTCTTATATTCAGAGTTATAATTTTGCAAGAATAAGAACCATACTGTTACAAAAATCAGAGAACGTACAGTCAGGCCCATCGCACCACTAATAGAAGACATAGCTCAAGTAATTTGTGTGAAAAATAGAACAAATAAACGGTTGTCTTTCGGTCCCCTTGCTAGAATAGAGATTTCGATGCAGATGTGGAAGGAGTACACAGCACATCGTGCCGGGAGCCAGGGCTTCCCGAGATGCATGTGAATTCCCCCAGGTTTCACAGGGTCTAACAGCTGGGAAACTCAGTGCCCAGTATTGCAATAGCTGAAGTTCCTCTGTGGGTCTAGTGGTCAGGCAGCCCATGCTCATTCTGGGCCTTACCCAAAAGGTGGCAAAATCAGTGAGAGTATTTTCTTTAGCAAATGGGTTCTGTTTCTGCCTGCAGACTGAGGAATGCACAGCACACATCTTCCTGACACTACCAAGTGCCCTTTATGTTATCTGCTAACCAGCCAGTCAAATACCATGCAGGGTTTGAAGTTAGCTTGAGATAAAAAGTCTCTGCTTCTCCAAATCACCACCTTTCCACAAATTAAGGGGTTGGGGTTTTTTTGTGGTACATAACAGCTTCAAATGCTTATTTTTAACCTATAGCATTTTTCTTAAAGAATCGACACCAACAAACACAAATTTTATTGCTGTATCCTGTGCCATTTTTGTGTTTTCAGTGTTCAGATAGAGTTTATTCTTATAATGCAGCTAAATCCATATTTCTGATTTTGTATTCCACAGAAGCTTCCTCTATTGTTACTGCTAGCTTCACTCTAGGGACACTGAAAGACCTGGGCCATGGTATGAAATGTTCTTATGTACAGATAGTCCCTGCACCAGAGGAGACAGTGAAAAGCATTTTTATTCATTTGAGTAAAATGGCTCCTCTGGCATTATGCAGTTATAGTCTGGAGATGAACTTTGCATGCCCTTTCTCCCCACTACCGGAAAGATAATTTAGATTATCACGAAATAGAGGTAGCAAACTATGCTCAAGTACAGCTGTTAGATCTGAGCAGATAATGGCAGCTAGTGAAACGCAACACTCCCTGCTGTATCCAACCTGCCTGTGTGCCAGATCTGAGCTCACAGGTCTTCACTATGCCCAAAAGAAAAGAATAGAGGATGCCCATCTGCAGTTCTCCCTCTGTTCTTTAATGTACAGCATGTTTTAGTTCTCCTAGGTTATCTCTAGTTAACTTATCTTAGTTATCTTTGTTTATCTTTTGCATAGTTTCTGATTTTCCCACTGTAGACCCTGGAAATCATATACCTAAAAATAAAATTTTACTTCTTTCACTGTTCCTATACCTACCAAGAATTGTGCGGATGTTGTGCTCTTTCCACTTCCAATTATTTCTCTTCCAGTATCCTATTTTTTTGTTTATTACACTCTCTTTTTAAATTCTGTTCATCTTCGCATTCACAAATTCCTCTGTATGTTCAGTTTAATAAATTTCTTTTCAGCCCAGCTCAGCTGCCTTTACAAAAGTTCTCACTGTACCTGGTAGGACTCAGTAGACCAGCTGATTACAAGAAATAAATCACACATCAAACTGGATGGTTTGGCTGTTATTCCTTAGAGCAATGCCAGGTCTCTCATATATAAATTATGAATCAGCCTTCGGATTCTTCTTCCAGAAGCCAGACACTGCAGGCGTAAACCCTGGTACAAGTGTCTATGCTACACAAAGAAACTCCCTTATTTACAAAACCTGCAGAAAAATTACCTGCCTGGAAACTGGGGTAGTGATATAGATGTAATTTGTTTATGTTAGAGGAAGAAATGAAAAAAATACTTTATTTTTTTCAAAAAAAAAGAGAGTTTTATTGTTATAGTGCTGCAGCAAGAAGCTATAAGCATAGTAGTTTGAGAAGCAAGTAGCTGAAGGGGCACCCAATTAGCAGTGGGTGGAGGCATGCAGGTGGGTTATAAGGATTGTAAGTAGAGGGGCACGGGAGCAGTTCTTTGGATTATCTCAGGAAAGTCCAGGAGCAGCTGGACCATCCAGGTGGAGGACTCCTGACTGAATAGGCTGGTCTTTCAGATGTTCCTGATCTTGGTGTTCACTCCCTTGCTTGTTCAGTTAAATAAATTCTCTGTCTCTACAGACAGGTTGGTGCTTGGTGTTTTCCAAGGCCACAAAGATCATGTCTGGACTGCCAGTGTGGTGAACAGCACTCCATGTATCACAAAGCCTGTGTTGGTATTTAGCTATTGGGCTGTACCGACACAGCACAAGACCTGATCCCTTGAGTGCACACAGAGCAGGCACCCTGAGGAATACTCTGAAGCCTCTGTCCTGTCCCCAAACCAGCATTTTCTTTCCACAGATGGAAAGAGGAAGGGAGGTTGGGCTGGTGACTTGGAGTGTGGGTGCACAGGTCTCCCTGCAGCATAGAAATAAACACAGCTGGGTCATGCACCAAGGAGCCTGGATCTGGAGCCCTTGGGAGTGCTCCTGAAGTCCATGGTCTACATATAGCTGAAAGGGATGCTAAAATGCATCTTCAGGAAAAGGTGTTTTGTTCATGTAACAACTTACCCGGCGTATGAAAAATGCTAATTTCTTAAAGTCCCTATTCCCCTGAACTCAACAGTTTGCTTTGGGCCCCAGGCAAGAAGTTCAAAAGTGCCGCAGAAGGACATCAGTGAACATAAGAAAGAAGTAAAACACGATGCCAACAGAGAAAGAGACGTCAGAGCCTGTTTCAGTCCCATGCCATTTTTTTCCATTGTGAAGCGGTGAGAGAGCAGAAAGCCACCTCAGCCACATATCTGCCTCACAGGCTTCATCAGCAACCAGAATGGGAGCCATGACAGGATCACTGATAGGAACACCCAGCCCCTGCCTGCCACCAGCACCACCAGCGATCACACCAAAGCTCTCCTTCACCCAACAGGTCCATTGGGACAGGAGAGGCTGTGACTACCCTGGCCCGTAGGCCAAGTTACATCATGTCAAAACCAGCAGGGAATTGCATGCCACCTTCGTGACAGCAAGATGCTGATTTTATCAATGAATGCATAAATGAGGCAAATGGTACAACGTGCCCTCAAAGAAGTTTCTGTAAGAAGAGCTTATTACATTCAGATGCATTCTGGTATTAATCTGTGCTAATCTTAACAGGTTCAGAGAAGAGTTTTACTGACGCTAATACAAATGTACCCAACCTGTCTAGCGCGAATACATTGAAGCAATTTAATTCCAGTGTCCTTCTGTAGCTATTTTTATCTGTTTAATGAAAATACATTTATCCTTCATAACGTAGCTTTGGATTGGTGCTCTTGGCCTGTTTACGACATCTCTCTTCTGTCTACTCCTTGGCTATGCTGTCATTAGCGTAGTATTTCAGAGCCACAAAGGATCCTCTCAGACTGCTCTAAGAGATAACCCATGGATCACCAAAAGTGAAGATCGCGTCCTTCTCTGCATTTAAATCACATAACAAATGTTCTCTAACTTCTCAGACTGAGAAAACTATTTCTCTTGACCTCTGTGCTGAGTAGCTTTGGCTGAGCCCCATCAAGGTCCCCACTGTTACCTCCCCAGCATTACCATCCAGTTAGCCTTTAATAAAGACAGGCAATTAATCAAGATCAAAAATAAAAGGCATCAATTCTTCCTGTCCTTAAATAAAAATGCTGGATGAAGTGGTGATAGACCCTTTGTAGTTCAGTCCCCTCCCCTGTCCAGGGGACAGCTGAAAGCCTGAAAGTTAGGCTTTGCAGTAAGCAGTGGTATAGTGAATACATTCTTTTAGATCGCAGCCCTAATCTTCAAATCAACACTTGAATATTCACAAGCAGATCATTCTTTTCCCAGCAAGAACCAGCTGATTTTATTTACCCTCTTCTTGAGGGGATCTAAGAAGTGGCCCAGCCTAAGACTCATTTTGTTTCAGCTGGGACCAGCGGGGGGCTCACAGAAGTCCTCTCTGATTTTAACTGGCCTGCCCTACGATGACAGCCTACCAACTATTTCCTTTGGCTCAAAAACAGAGGTCTCCTTTTGATGACAAAGGTCTTTTAAAGCACCGGTTTGAACAGGCTAGCCATGCATCCACTATTCCTCTCTCACCTGTTTTAGTAGCACATGGCCCAGACACTGAACCTTAAACCTCCCCGGCCTGATCAGAAACACAGGCACTGTTGTTCTGCCCTCGAGTAAAGTTTCACACATTCCCAAGATACAGACCCATTCTGAAATTCAGGCTCTACTTTTCTACTGTCTACCCCCATGGTCCAGCTCTGGCTTCTCTTGCAGCTTAACTCCACATTTCCTTAAATTTCATCGAAGTTGTGAGCTCCCTGGTTTAGCGTTTCCATCTTCCTCATGAAACAAATGTGAACAAATTCATGTACAAACAGGCACCGCACAGAGTGTCTGAGCACATCATTGCATTTACATTAACAGATAAAACCCAAGAGATTACAGACCACTAGCAAACAGCAAACCTTCTAATCCCAATGCGCTGCACTTAGGTCATCCTTCCCTGGGAGTTTCCTGCATGTCCATCTGAGTATCAAAAGCCACCTATTCCTCGGAAAGAGTGAAAAAATTCTGATTTCTGGGGTTTTATAAACTTCTGGTCTAAAGAGATCCCCTGAACAGCTGCCCACTTCCCTCTTCCCTCCTGCCAGATGAACACAGGAGCACAGCATGAATCCTCCCCTGGGAGCACTGTGCTCCCCATCCTGGGCCAGCTCCTTGGTTTGAGCAGAGAGCACTGACAACCCAGTGCCTCTCTGTCCTGTGCTGTCTCTGTAGTCAGTCATCAACATGGGATGACAAACAAGATGAAGGACAACCTTGAGAGGATGTACAGTGAGAATAACCATGAATTCACTATGCCCACAAAGAGACATTGCTACACACACAAAATTGCGGATGCAGCAATGCGTGCATACAGATCCTCTCCGGGCAAGTGCAAATGTCTCTGATTCAATACATATGATGACTAAGCATAAATATACGTGCTACCCAGGCAATTTTCAAGAATGCTATGACAGCAATATCAAGATTTCTCTCTTTAGAAGTAGTTTTCAGTGCTATTTCTAACATCTCTGTACTGATACACAGATTCTTTCCTCACTCTCTGTTCAGGTTGGTAAATAATGCACTTCAATTCCCATTTAATGAGGCGTCTAAATGCACCAGAAATTAGAATTAAATAATAACCATTTAGCTCAGAACTGAATTTTTTTCTCAAGCCCTTACTACATTACTTTTTCTGAGCTTTCCTACAACACAGGCTTGTAATACACAGTACATTTTTTTAATGTCAGGATGTTTTTTTAATCACTGTATCCTGAAAGAAAAAAATAAACAACATTATTTCAGGAGTAAGAATTATTTCTCTTCTAGCTTTCTCCTGCTAAGGAGTGAAAATGTGGAGTTTCGCTATGGTTGAAACCGAAGATGTAAAAATTTAAGAGACAAATGATGTTAGCCAGGAACAACAGATCCGCAGCAAGGAAATAAGTCCAGTATTGTGTCTGAGCCCAGAATAGTCTTCCATAGTGAAGTAACCTGTGCATTCAGTTGTACTAGCGGGAACCTAAAACAGTTTACACTAAAGCATTGTCCTTGATGGCAAGCTGTTTGCTGACATACAAAAACCAAGCGACTCTCATGAGCCCCTCAAATTCGTGGCATTTAAAATTTCAAGCACCAATAACCTCTCACAAAAGCAGGCACCATATGCCCTGCTGTATTTAGTGTCTAAGCCAGTATTAACAGTGAAGCAGAACCTGAGAAAATTCTTGTCATAGGTTTGGTGAAGCTTCCTATAAGCTGCAGTTTTCTGGCTTTTCTGGGCTTACAAAGTGCCTGGTTATGAAAGCAGACCAGAAGAGAGCTTCTTTTTGGCAGGTTTTGAAACATGAATCAAAAAACAACCCTTACCTTCTTTTTTTTCCCAAAAAAAAACCCAACCAAAGAAACACAGTATGATTTCAGAGAGAGGGCAGCCTCTAAAGCAAGCTCTGGTTCTAATGAAAATAACCCAGAAAGCTCAGTGCATGGGTTAATCATTGAGGCTAAAAAGGATGGAAGATTTGTGTCTCCAAGAAATCAGCTGCTATTGGATCAATTGGGAAATCAATTTCTGCAAGAGCTAAGCTGGACTATGCCATGGTTTCTCAATTGAATTACATTTCTTCATGCCATCTCTAATTGCTGATAAATAAAAAGAAAAATTTGCTTGGCATCTACAATTTTTCTTACTTCCTCTTGCTGAGCTCCTCAATTATTGCAGCATGGAGGTCAATGCTGGCTAAACATCACAGCCTTCAAAGTGGTGAAAAGCTGCATCTTTAAAAAAGTGACCTTCATGCTTATTAAAGATGCTGAATGTCTAAAATGCACCTCAAACTCTATGGCCACTTGAAAGCTGGGATTGAAATATTTCAATTTGGGGGATGAAAGAGAGACACTCCAAAATTCAGGAAAAAAACCCAGAAGCTTTAACCTTAAAGAAAAAATAAAACTAAATTTTTCCTGCGAATTTGTATTTGAGTTGCCAGCCTTGACGGTCTCCAGGACTGACTGGCAGAAAGCTTGAGCGCTCTTCAAGAAAATCACTGGGGAGTCTGGAGGGAAGATGCAGTGATAGGAGTTCCTGTTCCACATGTCTATATAAGACACATTGATGGAGCACCAGTTTGATATCACAAAAACACCATGGCTCTCTAGTTCTAGTGGCTATGCTTGTACTCCTTGTACGTGGACGTATAGAGCCACCACCCATGTTGTTACAGAAGTTTAAACAGCAAGGATTGCACTCCTTAGTATATCTCCATTAATGTAATGTCACACAGCTACACAACATGGCTCTGATTTGCAGAACCAAGTATACTTTTGTTGATATGTCCTGGTCTGTCAATGACTAGCTCATATGAAAAACTCCCTGAAAGCCAGCAGGGGACAACTAAGGTCTGAACACCTAATTACAAACACACAAAAGAGTAGCAAAGAATTAACTGTGTCTTCAGGGAAAGTAATAGCAGTGTAGTCAGCTTATATATATGCAAATATTTTTTATTCAAGAGAAAGGGACAAACAAGTCAATCCAAAGTTTCAGATCAATTAGAAGAATCAGGGCAAAGAGAAATTGCAAGTCTCCTGACTTTTCTCCAGAGAATAAATCTGCAGGCAGCTCAAGTTCACAGGCACTTATCCAAAGAATAGGATGAAACAAAAGGAGCCTAATTTCCAGCAATGAGAAAGAAATGCACTTGGTTAGCATACATCTCAATTTTATTAGCAGAATTAATATTGACCTGCATTACCAACGTTTTCAAGTTCAATGATACCATCACTTCCAAAAACCAGGAAACACAAAGTACACTTCCCAATACAGCTCGCTTTCACCCTTAGCGGTAGGACAGTTGGAGTTCTGTCTTAATACATAGTGAGAAGCAAACTAGAGAAAATCGATTATCTCATCAAGAATGCTCAGTTAATTTGAGGTTTGCAACCAAGTACTGGTTTTGGCACTGAGAGTTAAAATTAATTGCTACTAATGCGGTGACAATAATAATGAGAAAACAAAACTTAAAGTAAGACACAGTTTTTCAGATTTATAGAAGTCTATTTTCAGCAGACTAAACAAGACTAGGAAAAAATTGCAATGCTTCTCAGTTATGAACAATACAACAATTGATTAAAATACAAAGGCAAATGAAAGTCTAATAGTATTATAGAATTGATAATATAAGAGAGATAATTTAATCAACTAATGAAATTTCCACCTCTTCATCTTCATTAGAGTCTTCCTAAAAGACAGTAAATTTGTCAGTAACTAGATGCTTCTTTTTAATGGCTTCTTCTTACATTATTTTGAGATTAACATAAAGAGCTTGTAAAGTGCCAGAGAATAACAGAAAGGCCATGGGAATTTCTTATGAAGACATGCTCCTGTGAATTAGAGGATGCAGCGAGAAAAAGTTCAGGACACCTGATTCAGTGGAAGTGATATTTTTATCCTAAAGGTTTGTGCTGGATTTAGCACACAATATACAGTTTATGCCCTGCAATGGGATGATCAATTCCTGACCTGACATAGAGTTAGAATGGGGTGGACAGGCAACTCAAGCACTGCCATAAAGCATGCCAGTATCAACCCATCAAAATTGTTCAAAGAAATTTGAGCCAGCTGAATGAGTCTGTATTGCATCAGAGCTTTACATCACAGCCACATTTCTAACAGAGGATCAGAACATTAACTTTACTGCCATGTCAGACCACAGCTCCTACATCCCTTACAGCAGAGGTCTTTGCTAATTTTAATATTGCAGGCTAATGTGCCAGCTACTTGCAATTGCAATAATAAGGTTTTTTCCATGTGAATGTGTCCACTACACACAGTGAATAAAACCAAAATACATTGGATCTTAATACTTTAGCCCTGTCTAAAAACTTTTCTTCCTATTCTTTCAGCCCATGTTTTATTTTATTCTTAACTTCTGATTATTTGTGTTTCTTGAGGTTGTCCTATGCAATCATTGAATTGTTTTTTTTCCAAAATACATTCCAGAATAGAACTTCATTAACAGCAGAATGATGATTGCTTTTGAAATTCAGGACATTTGTTTGGGTCATTAAGTATTGACTTAAAGGCTAATTCCAGGCACATGTTTTGGAAACATATATTATATAGTTTATATATATATAATATAGTTTATATATATAATATATATATTATATAGTTTCCAGCCTAGAGTTATGAAAATATACTGGGGACTTTGGGTTTGGTAGTTTGGTTTTTAGTTTGGTATGGGGGGAGGGTTTGCATCTTTCCTATTTTCTTGGCATTACTAAAGTTATCTGAAGTATCTGAAAATTATCATTTGCAAATAAACACTGGAAAATGAAACCATGAAAGAAGCATTCACACAGTATGGCATGAGTGGAAATCCATGTATTTCCACAGCTATGGCCCTCACTTCCCAGCCTGACTTCCACGCTGGTCGTGCCAGTAGGAACACTTGGAAGCCATATGGCAAATAGGATCAGGGAACAGTTCTGAGTTGAAAAAAGTAGCCTCTTAAAAGGATGTTTATTTTTCTGCTAAATTTGGGCTCTGGTCTATGTACCCACATATAGATCTGTGCAATACAAGTGGGAGGAAAAAGCAGCCAACAGGAGACAGAAATTGTTGCAGCCAGCAGAGCTGCCAAAGGAAATCCGTGTCCAACCACAGTCTTAGAAACCAAAACTGTTCTGCTAGCTTAAATGCTTTTCACATACAAATAAAATAAATACGACTGACCTTACTTGCTGATGTGTGTCTGCTAACAAACTACACCTGTTAACAGGAATACAGATGCATAGCAAATGGTTTTTGTATTTACTGAAGCGCAGCACAATTAAAAAGGGGATGAGCTAGCTCAGAAAAAACTTACTTAGCTGAGGGAGCCAATTAGTAGATGAAGAGAATGAGGTAGCCTCCCTCAGCAGAAGCATGGTAATGATACCTGCCTATTCCTTCTCTTCTGACCCAGACCCAATCACAGCTTTTATCTGCCTGAAAGACCACATACTTATTTGAGAGGAAGAAGAGTTGAGTGCTCTGAGGTTTGTTGCTGCTTCTAATCCAGTGACAATAAACACTTTGTCCAGGGAACAAGGTCAAAAATACCAGTTTCTCCTTTCTCAGAGGAGGGTCCTATTACCAGCTACTATTCAGACATCATGGCTTCCTCTTGTTTGATCCTTTTTCAGCTCCAGAGGGCTCGCTTTGGTGTAGCTTCAGCAAAAGATTGCCTCTGACAGCAGTCCCGTAGTCAGACGAGCAAGTCTTTTTGCTTGGGAAGTGGGAGGCTTGGGGTTGAAGTCCCTGCATCCGAGGGGGCCTGCAACGGAGGCAACACTGCCCTGAGCAAGGTCTTGGGCCCCAAAGCTCTTCAATAAGTGGTAGGCATCTCTTTGAACGCATTGCTCAAGGCTATAGTTATGGGGCTCAAATTCAGCCTGATGTAATATTTATTTCACCTACAGCAATGCCAACTTCAGTGTAACCATGAAGAAAATATGTCAGACAGAGTGCAATGGTTAAAAAGAAAAGCTCTAGCTTCCCTTCCCATAACAGGACACAGGGCGTCACTCACCAAGTGAGTGATGCTGGCAGAGCAGGAGTGACACCAGGAAGACCAAGCTGTAAATAACATACCAATGCATCATTATCTTTTTAACAGCTCTGCCTTGAAGGTTGAAAATGCACACAATCATGACAGGAAGATCAAATTCCAATTAAACTTTCTTCATCTAGTTTACAAAAGATACGTCAGGCATGACATCTTTACTAGGATAGTTTTGCTTGGCATGCCTTGCTGTACTTGAAGGGGTAGAGATGTTTCTGTGTATAACATCTGCCTCTCTGCGTCTGTAAATGGGCTGTAACAGCACAACTACACCTCCAGCAAGAAGTTGTACCACTTTCACGTAACTGGTGGCACTAATGCAAAACAGCTGCTGTCTATAGGGAAGCCCTGGGTAAAACTGAGCACTTGGATTCTCGCACACAACCACTTAGAGGAGAAATTACATATTTGTTCAGCCTATTTCTATTTGCTGCCTGATAAAAGCCAGAGCAACCATGTCAGCAAGGTACTCTCTGCCCTTGTACAGAAACCTTCTTTTAGGCCTGATGCTGAAATCTTGATTAAAATACACCATCCTTGTGCTTTTTTGGAGAAGCTGTGCTCTGGCATTTTCCTCTGAAATCAACTGCTATATCTAAACAGCTTTTTGCATGAACTTTTTCTTTTAGTACTAACTGCACTTGATTTGCTGTTTGCAAAAAAAAGCCAATATTACTATTAACAACAAAGAATAATCCATGCATTCATGACTGTGGTTTGATTCCAAGTTTTCCACCCCATATGCCTCCCCTGCATAGCTTTGAAAACACTAGCATAGGGCAAACTTTATTTGTTTCAGACTTGTTTTAATGTTTTTACTTTAAAGGAGGCTAGCGAATTTTCTTTGATTAAAGGATGGGTATTGTTCTGAAGCAGCGGTATAGCCGCAGTCACATTGATAACAGTCAGACAATGGACTTCAGATTAATAGTGTCTGAAGATTAGCTGTCAGCACAAGGACCAGAGTTCAGTCTTTGTGATGAAATGTTATCCAAGCAGGACAAAATTCCACCGGCTCTTTTGCTAGCACAGGATGCCCTGGTGACGAAAACCTCCATCTCCTACAGCAGGAAGTGTGAAGACATGAAATGCGCTGCTAGGTTTGGATGCACAGGAGTAGGGCAACGGCAGTAGTGTGAGTCTCCTTACCTACATCTCCATCTTGGATAGCAAATACTTCTTTCAAGTGCTTTTTCCTGACAGCCAAAGGTTTTGACATCCCCAAGTGTCCTCCTGTAGCAATAGATTAATTCACACGAGATTAGGTCACTGTGTAAGAGACATGCAGGGGTTGAAGCTCACTGAGGAGTGCATTTTTCATCTCAGCGCCTGCTCAAGAACAGGACAAGGCAGAGGTACAGCAAGGCTATACCACCCACTATACCACCCCATGCGATGTCTGTGGTCCAGAGCAGCAGGGAGAAAGCTGTGGGGAAAAGCTTCTGCTATGATACAGTATAGGGGTGCATCTGGAAAAAAAGCAGTCGAACATTGCCACTGATTTTCAAAAATGGGAGTTCTGGAGTTAAAGACAACAGCTTTTCACCAGGCTCTGATTGCTGTTGTATTAGATTTTGTCTGCCACAGAAAATGTTACTTCTGATGTTCTTAATACGTTAGCTACTATGTCATAAATCTTTGGTTGATGAATCCGACTGCAGAATGAAAGCCTCTGTGGAATAAGCTCTACTAGCATAACTGTAGTATAAATTAACCCCTTACCTCTTTTCAGAGTAATCTTTTATCGCAGACAAGCCTTAAAGATATGGGGTTCGGGTTTTCAAACCCTGTGTTTACTGAGCCCTTCTGATAAGAACTACTGCTTTCCCCCCCAGCTTCCTCCAAAATATACCCATAAATTTGTGACTTGGGCAGTAGACAACCTCAGGTCATAACATGATCTTCTGCAAATCTGCAGCATGCCTTGTGTTTCAGTTAGAATTTTTTTATGCAGACACTTCTCAATTCAGATTTGATTTTCCCCATCACAGTGAAAGACTCACCATGCCCACCCAACAGCATCCACTGCTCCTCTCAGGCGGCAGCGGTGTAGGTAATGGCACACGCTCCGGGGGGACTCCAATCACATACACCATGTTTTTGGTTCGGCAGCAGTTTATTCTCCAAGTAAGATAGGTAAGGTGATAAGATGTAAAATGTTGTATCTCTGTCAGGAGTAGGCACACACCTTGAGGTCTGATCATCAGGGTGTGCTGGAGACAACCCTCAGACAATGGAGCTGGAGCAGAAGGCAGGAAAACCCCAGCTGGTACACGATCGCTAAGAGGGTCACTTGCCTTTCTCTGGCAGGGGCGAGAAGTTAAAGGAAGCCATGTAAATACATTCCACTATCACCAGTTTTCCTTCATTTGTCCAAATTAAAAAGTTACTTCATGAATCGTTTCTTTTTCAAATAGCATTAGGGAAGTCAGTGCCCTCTGCTTAATCCATAAGATAAGTGGGGTTTTTTTCTTAGTATAAGATAAATAAACTAATAGTATTTTGCAAATTCCAAGCTCCCCATTAGATGAAACTCTGCCTTTTGCTTTCAGTCAGGAGATAAACTATGATATTTAACTATCATATTTAAGATTAAAGTAATTTTTTTTCTTTTAAAGCCATTAAAGTCACATTGGAATTTTACCATTAAAATCAAGTAAAAAAATTTAGAAGACTCTCAGGGAAACTTTGATGAGCAATGTGAGATAGACATACTTCTGAATACATTTACCTTAAATTATGACTTAATAGCATGTCTAGTTCAACTGTAACTGGCAGAGAAGGCATGGTGACCTATCCTCACACACAGAAATACTGATTGATTTCAGAGAAAGCATTGGGAGCTTTCAATAGGGCAGGGCTTTAATGAAAATTCCGGTCTCCAGCTTTTCACAGGAGCACTCTACCCAATCTTTAAAGCACATAATGGTAAATTTGGCCATAAGTAGTTCAAAACAATTTGTTTTCTAATACGACTTTTTCTCTTCAAGGGCATTTTGACCACAGATTAGGAAATTGTGAAAGTTTCAAGGAACAGATTCAAACAGATGGGAGCTGAATGTTGCACTGAACGGGCTAGTGTGACTTTCAGGTGTGAGTGAAGCCTTGTCCAGAAATTCACCCCTTTGTCTCTCCCCATTCCTTTGGTATTATTAAAGGTAACCACAGCAGTATTTTACCCACTGAAGTTACTGGAAGACACCTTGGCCATCACTTGTGGAAAGTTACTCAAAATCATATTGATGATTTAGGATTTCATATCCTTGAGTACATGCAGCTGCCATTACTGCAGTGTGGAAGTGTAAAATCAGATATTGTCTTCAATGGTAGGTTGCTCTACTGATGTCACAGAGGTAATACAGATTTTCTTCCTCAGCTCCTTTTTAAATTATACAATTCAATGATTTTCTGCACAATATTTTCTAATGAATATATAAATGTGAAAGAAAAAATAATGGCTGCTTCTTTTTTCTCTTAGTTGCTTTTTTTTCTTTCTGGACTTGTAGTAAATAAAAAGTGATCCCAGCCTGGCCAAAAAAATGCATCTTACAAAGTCAGCAGTGAATAAAGAATACCAAATATTGCACTTCTATTGCTGAAGTTGGAAGAGCAATGGGTAAAGTGGTATAGAGGACAAATTTGCTACAAAACTGCCTACTCCCCTGAAGCTAGCAATGAACTCACATTGCCAAATTGCCAAAAAATATCTAGGTTCTTCTCTAAAGACCCCCTGCACTGATCCAACTTAGCAAAAGCAAGCAACTAGGTGGTGCATTGTGACCAGCCACAGTAATTAGCACCTTCCCCATCCACTGTTAATTGCCTGCACAAAAACAAGAGTCATAATCATGCTGCACTCCAGCTCTGTCACTTGGTTACACTAATTGTGCAGCCACCAAATTTTGAAACTTAAAACAATGCAGTGATAAACAGAATCTTTAATATTCAACACAAGTGTTTAATTGGGTCTCAAGAAGGCAAAAAATTATGCTGTGTATTTGTGATGAAGTAGACCACTGTGATGATTACATGTACTTGAAGGAAGACAAGACTGCAGAAGTTGTGAAGGATCACATTGTAGTGCTACTCTGTAGGTGGAGTACAAATACATAACACAAAGGTAGCCATCAGTAATAATCTTTCCTATAGCCCTGTAACTTATTATTTTGGCATCAGGAGGAAGAGGATCATAGACCCCTAAACTTGCTCATCTTACTGGCATGTTACTTTTGTTATGTGGTACACACTGATGTTCAAATATCAGTGCACACAAATCATTTTGGCAGCTAATGAGGGTGGCTTTATATACTCTTTATTACATGCAGGATATTTTAAGAAAGACTTTGCATGCCCAGCTGTGAGGAACCCAATTTTCAAGGACTGCTGAACAGGTCATCTTTAAAAAATCAGACCTTTTTATATTATGTCCAGTAAGGTGCCTTAAAACATAATTTCTAAAATCAGTAATCTTTTAAAATTCAGCTTTGTTGTACTGTGATGGGTTGACTCTGGCCAGCAACCAAACACACACCCTGCCGCTCACACTCCCCTCTGCCATGGGATCAGGAGAAAATATAAGAAAGGTGGATCAAGATAATGACAGTTTAATAAGGAAAGCAAAAGTGGTGTGCACAGGCAAAGCAAACAGAATTCGTTCACTGTTTCCCATCGGTGGGCAGATGTTCAGCCTCTTCCAGGAAAGCAGGGCCCCAGCATGCATAACGATTACTTGGGAAGACAAACACCATTACCACAAACTTCCTTCCTTCCTCCTCCTTTTCCCCAGCTTTTAGTGCTGAGCATGATGTCATATGGTACGGGATATCCATTTGGTCTGTTGGGGGTCAGCTGTCCCAGCTGTGTCCCCTCCCAACTTCTTGCCCACCCCCAGCCTACTGGGCTTTGGAGGAGTGGTTTGGACAGACAGCCTTGATGTTGCGCAAGCACTGCTCAGCAGTAGCCAAAACACTGGTGTGTTATCAGCGCTACTGTAGCCACAAAATGCAAAGCACTTCACCATACGGGCCGCTATGAACTCCCTCCCAGCCAGACCCCACACAAGTACTTTCCACATTTCATTTCTCCAGTGTTCCTGTAGACTTTGACAGTACTGGTTTGTCTAGGTACTGTTTGTGCTATTCCATCTATTATTTTTGGCATATATGCTGATTGCAAGCCCACTGGGCAATGGAGCTAGCTCTTTCATAATGAATAGTAGGCTAATGCCCTCAGAGTTCAGCCTATGTATAAGAGCGATTATAGTAAAATAATTTGAAATACTTAAAGCAATACAGCATCGTACTTGGAAAACACCTTAATAGAAGTCTAAAATATGTATTATAATGCTTTAATACTGCAGCCTAATTGTACAACCAGACACTGCATTTCTACCTTTAAGAAAAATCAAAATTATTAGGTTTTATTACACTTTAATTCAGAGATTAAAATGTATTACGTGAAGAGGCAAAGACAACAAACTTCACTTTGTCTGTGATGGTGTTCTTCAAGTAAAATTCCTAGGATTGAGCAAGTAGTCATGGACTTACAGAACTCTTTTGCAATGTTTGAAAGAAATCTCTTGGCAGATGGGCAGTGCCTCAAAAGAAATACTCTGTTTAGGTTAAAGAAAGAACCAGTTAAACATTCTGTGTTGAAATCTAGCCTCTATCACAAGACAGTTTGCTTGCAATGATATTCAGACAGAGCTGAATTGCAGTTGCATGTCTGCTCTGAGGTAGAAACACATACACACACAACATAAAGAGGGAACAATTATACATTAGATATGCAAAAATACCTGGAAAAGAGCCAAGAAGGAGCTTTCTATTAAAGTGGTGGCTTGGAAGACATTTAAGACAAAGAAGCTATCCCTATCTGATTGCTACTATCCTTGTCAAGGAAATAGGACATTCGGGGCCTTTTTGGTGAATAAGGAGGACTTGTTCAGTGTCAGGATCCTGTCAGTGTAGAACAAGTCTTATAAGCTCCTCCCTCAGGACTGGACAAATAGGAAGAACAGCTTTCTTCTGCATTGTGCTTTACTGATTCCACTGTCAGCTTGCTTACCTGGAAACTCAGCCTGAAGTCCAGTTAATATATTGAATCTTTTTACACCGAAGTATTGGTTTCCTTCATCTTCACCAAAGATCCTGAAGATGGCTTCAACTACGCCTTTGCAATGTGATTTATACCTCTGTATGGTATAATTGAGGACACGCTCTGAAGACGAGGCAAACGCACAGGTCAGCTAACTTGTCCTACATGATTTTTACTATCACTTGAGAGATGTAAAGAGTCTATAAGACAATGTGGCTTTCATTGCTGGCATTGTAAGGCTGGCAGCATGTGAATGAAGCTTAATATAGAAGTAATGAACACACAAAAAAAACACAACTCCTCTGCGCTCTCCATGATGCCTCTTTCGAAGTGGCAGGGCAACAGTAAACTCTGTACAATTTCCATAGGTACCATCTTTACATTTCACCTCCTCACATACTTGTGTAGCTGGGTGCCACGCTCCGCCCTCCACTTGTATTTCTTGGTAAATCATTCCAACCTCTGTGAGGCGTATGAGGACTTTTTACATTAAAAAAACTCAAAACAGTGGGTGGCTTTAGTAGTGGGTGGCTTTAGTACTATACCCTCACCTAACAGAGGTTTAGTCTGTTTACAGCCAAATCTTCAGGCACACTGAATAGCACCTCTTACTTCACATACATCCTCTCATTAACGTAACAGCCCACATGCTCACCTGTTGTGATAAAAATTGTCAAATTTGTCTGTAATTATGAACTATTTTTTGCCTTTTTTCAGCAAGAGAATAAGAGCAATTTGCCTTTGGCTTGTGCAGGTAGTATTGTTTCTTTATTCTGATTGTATCTGACAGGGTTCCGAGAGCTGCAATATATGCTGCAGGGCCACTGCTTGCTGCAGAAAAACAATCACCACAGCTGGTATATAATTACACCGTACTAATTGAAGCAGAAGATATTTCCTGGGCAGTAATGAGTAGCAGAGAGGGTTTAATGGACCAAATTGCCAGAGAAGCCAATCTCAGTCACTTGTTATTTCTTCAGTAGCTGTCCTATGCTAAGTCCAACTCAGCAACTACACAAAATATCAGATGAAAACCTTAGTGTACACTGCAATAATTTGATCTTTAAAGTTTCCACCAACATATAAAGCTTTAAAGGTGGTAATTTTTGCACCAGTAAAAGTCACGTAGTGCCCAGATCTGCAGAATATCTTCAATTCTAGACTGGGATTAGTTGTTAGACAAAAGACCAGTGCCAAAACCACCTAACATGCCTCCTTATTCCATGAATGATTAGTTGATCATAACACATTTATGCCTATCTTGCTTTACTTTTTTCTACTTTTACTTCTCTTAGGAAGAACAAAACAACTGAGTTTTTTCATAATAAATATTTATCAGTGTTTATGATGCAAACCCCTGCCAGGCAGATGAAAAAGCGGGAACATTGACACGTGCTCTGCTCCCTACTGCAGTGTGTGAGAGGCAGAAAAGCTTTCTCAACTCAGAAAACCATCTTAGATGTCTGGACTAGTGGTCTTTTCTCCTTCTCCTTCTCCTCCAAGAAAAGTGTTGCCTTTTATTTGTGATGACTGAGGTTACTCACAGGGTGACGTATCAGCTACAACCAGTTCTCCCAAGGAAAGCCACCCAGGAAGGATGAGATGACTTGTCTCACCAAAAGAAGTGACATGTCAATAAGCAGCCCCAGTCACAGGCAGGGTAAACCAAAGCAACTGCTAAACATTATGACACTACCACATCAGAACAATATATATGCCAACCTGTTCTGGTATGGCTGATCTGCTGCAGGCTCTTGTTAATAGATGGGTCATGTTTTCTCTGAAGTTAATCTACTTTCTATTGCTGCCCTTTAAAATCAGATGCAGGCAAAGAAATGCATGAAGAGAAGTTTGGGATTCACAGTAAAGCAGGAGAAAATATATGGCTATTCTGGGTAATATAGACACTGTCCCTTTTCCTACATTTACTCAGACATATTCAGCCAGAGCACTGGTGTTCACTGTGACACAGGGCAGTCAAAAATTACCTCCCTCTCTGCAAAAAAACAGGAGCCTGGCAGAAACACCCTGTGCTGGAAAGCCAATTTCTACTTTTCCTGCCTGTATTTGCTGTTTTCATACCTGACTGTTACCTTTTGACCACCGTCTTCTGTGCCAGCACAGAGCAAAGGACTCAGCGATGCTTCTGCTCCATTTGTGGGTCATCTCAAAGGGAAAGCAGGCAGGCAAACCAGGTCCTGCTCTTTGTGTGCATACCCTTTCTCCACCACCCTGTGCCTTTCCTCTTTCTGATATCAAGGGACACCTATACTCTTGTAGCTACTCCTCAGCATTAATTTGGGTTTAAGAGGGGGACTGCAGACAAGTGTCTAAAACTCTGCATGTGGACATACATCCAGTCTCAGAAAACACATCCTGCATGAAAAAAAAAGGCAAAGAAAAGCATTAAATTGTGTGAATGATAATAGAGTGCCTAACTTTTGCTAGGATGGGCATTACCACCTTGCAAGGCTATACACAGGTTTGTAAGCACTTTTTCCCCCTCACTTAATGAGCAATCTTGACTCTTGGAAAAGTACACTACCCCTGCTAGTGCTCTGGATTGCTCAGAGTTTTTTGTCAGAGTAACCATGGAGACAAGAAAAAGTTATCCTGTCTTAGGAGAATGCAGCTACTGCCTTGGATTCAGGTAGCGTAAATCTTTGATGCAAAGCTGCTATGAGGAAACCTGACCTTGGTCTTGGTTTGACAAAGAGGGGGCTGGATAAAAAAGAACACAGTACATCATGGCGCTCCCAGGTTAAGCATCGCTGGTTTTTCCTCCATTAAGAAGCTGACAAAACGTCTTTTGGACATGTGATATCACTTAGCAAAGGGACAGAGGCAAGTGCCAGAAAAGGACAAATAGTGTGTTCGATATTCACACCTGCGTAACCGTCAGGCTGCTCAGAATTAATATGACCATATGATGAGCCTGCATTCTGATTACAGCCCATCTGTGCAAAATCAACACCAAGGAACAAGTTGAACTGTGAACTAGTTTGAAGGAATAATTGTGCAGACTGATGAAAACTACAAACCACTACCTTGGATTGCCAACCTTCCTCCAGAAAGAAGGTATAGTGGTTCCACTAACAAGCCAAACACACTTAGGGTAGCAAAAATAAGCCACCTCCAGCACAAGAAGCCTTGATTGCATCAGTATTTCACATGCATTTCTTTGGTAGTACCAGAAACTGGAAAGGGCAATGATGCTTCTAAACACAGCATACGAATGAGTCCAAATTGCCATCTACTCCTGCTTCCCAGAAGTCTGTAACATAACTGTGCTCTTTTCACAGTATTTTCCACCCTGGCCCTTCCTGAAAACAGTCAGAAGTTAAAATTTTAAAAGGAGCCTAGAAAGGCTGGGGACAAAAAATCATGATTTCTTTTGAACCAAAGCCAAATCTCAGTTCCCTGTAGCCTCCTTGGAAATTCCCAGCCCCTGCTGTTTTGGGAGCTTAAGAGAGATGTTAAAGAAGATAGAGGATTCTTGCCTTAAAGTGTCTTTACATTGTTACATTGAAAACTACTGCACTCACAATACAACGGGGTAGACATACACAAGCCTAAACATACATTGCACACAGTGCTGCTGTTCCTGTGCAAGGGAAAGTAGGTCCAAATGCAAGTTCCTGCAGCCCTTTGAATGAAATATCCTCCAGAACAGGCACCATGTGATACCTGGGTAGCTCTGATGATTTGCACTTGAAAAATGCTAAAAAGTTTTCAAGTAATGAGGATGGCTGAAAATAATTGTATCATGAAACACAAATGATTAAAGCAAAAAGCAGAATTTAAAGATGCATTGGAAATTATTTTAAAGGCTGCAACAGCCAAACATGTCATCTACTAATAAAGCCTATTACCATGTTGTTATTATATCCTTCCAGTTATGTCAATGCTCTGATGTGATTAGGAAATATCTCAGTTATTTTACGCTTGACTTCTTTTCCTCTGTCAGGCTGTAATTTATGTGTGTCACTAGTGGGTTTGTCTCTGAATTACAGCTCCTGGCAAATTCTGCTTCTGAATGTGCCTGAAGTTCCCACATGATTTAGGGAAACAGTTTCCAAGTGTTGAGGTATCATTTGTTTTCTAGAAATTGAAAGGAAAGTTAGTGCTGAAATCAGCAAGGCAAGGGACCAACTGACTTTTAAAAGAGGAATGGATAAGATCATAAAATGAACCTTTCAAAGTACATGTTTTTAGTTTGGATTCAGGCACAGTGCACCCAGTGTGGTTATATCCAGATTCTCCTGTAGCTGTGGGACATTGTATTGGGTTTGTGTGGCAAGGTTTTGGTAGCAGGGGGACTACAGGGGTGGCTTCTGTGAGAAGCTGCCAGAAGCTTCCCCTAGGTCTGATAGAGCCAATGCCAGCCGGCTCCAAGACGGACCTGCCCCTGGCCAAGGCCGAGCCCATCAGCCACAGTGGTAGCACCTCCGTGATAACATATTTAAGAAGGAGGAAAAAAAACATATACAACTGCAGCCAGAAAGAGGAGTGAGAATATGTGAGAGGAACAACCCTGCAGACACCAAGGTCAGTGAAGAAGGACGGGGAGGAGGTGCTCCAGGCACTGGAGCAGAGATTCCCCTGCAGCCCATGGTGAAGACCATGGTGAGGCAAGCTGTCCCCCTTGCAGCCCATGGAGGTCCATGGTGGAGCAGATATCCACCTGCAGGTCAGGGAGGACCCCACACCAGAGTAGGCAGATGTACCCAAAGGAGGCTGTGACCCCGCGGGAAGCCTGTGCTGGAGCAGGCTCCTGGCAGGACCTGTGGACCCATGGAGAGAGAGGAGCCCACGCTGGAGCAGGTTTTCTGGCAGGACTTGCGACCCCGTGGGGGACCCATGCTGGAGCAGTCTGCTCCTGAAAGACTGCACCCCGTGGAAGGGACCCACGCTGGAGCAGTTCATTGAGAACTGCAGCCTGTGGGAAGGACCCACATTGGAGAAGTTCATGGAGGACTGTCTCCCGTGGGAGGGACCCCATGCTGGAGCAGGGAAGAGTGTGAGGAGGAGTCCCCCTGAGGAGGAAGGAGCAGCAGAGACAACGTGTGATGAATTGACTGCAACTCCCATTCCCCGTCCCCCTGTGCCACTTGTGGGGAGGAGATAGAGAAATTGGGAGTGAAGTTGAGCCCGGGATGAAGGGAGGGTGGGGGGAAGGTGTTTTAAGATTTGATTTTATTTCTCATTACCCTATTCAGTTTTGTTTGGTAATAAATTAAACTGATTTTTCCCCAAGTCGAGTCCATTTTGCCCGTGACAGTAATTGCTGAGTGATCTCCCTGTCCTTATCTCGACCCACGAGCCTTTCGTTATATTTTCTCTCCCCTGTCCACTTGAGGAGGGGAGTGATAGAGAGGCTCTGGTGGGCACCTGGCATCCAGCCAGGGTCAACCCAGCACAGACATCCTCAGCAAAATAGGGGCAAGTTATAGAAGACCATGGGAAAACCCCCTCTGACCGCAGTGGACGTCAGACTGAAGCTTGATATTAGTTTCATGTGGCTTTTCATCCCAATAGTCCGTACTAGCCAAAGGTTTTCAGCAAGCCTCATGGAGCTCAAGCATAGGCGGACTCACAAAGTTTAAGAAAAGAAAAAAGTTCACAGTTGTCATACTTCTAGAACTGAAAGTAAATGGACTTACATTTTGGCATAGATCTACTGCAAAAATACCTACAGGCTTACACCCCTTCCCTCAAGAAAACTGTAGCTTGAACATACTTTTCTATGGTGTTTAGTACCAGGCACAACAGTGACACTGGGCACATGTTTATTTCTGCTCCACACAACTCTCATGACTGTCACTGTCTGGCGTGTGAAATGCTGCCTCCGAATCTGAGACTACAGAAAAAGTCACATACCAAATATCAAGGAAATACCCTCTCCCCTTATTTCAAGATGATCCTGCTGCCTTCACTTCTGCCATTTGAGGATGTCTTGCCTAAGTAAGGGATTGCCTTTCAGAGTATCAGCAAGCCTCCAGCCAGAAAAGATTTTTCTGTTGCAGTTACTCCACTTTTCAGCAACAAGCTGGAGATCTGCATATAAGCTTGAGTTGTACCTGGAGTAGCTTGTGCTCCTTGAAGCACCCCCCCTAGATTTAATTTTTCCCAAGCAGAGTAACAATTATAAATACTTTATGTCCTTCATTTAATAAAAATGTTCATCAACTAAATTGATTCATAATTCATAATCAAATTTCATTAAAAATTACTGATCGTTTCTTCTTTTCTGGCCTCTGGAAATAAATAAAAGAACTTAGGGGAGGACTGAGAATAAAATTTAGTGGAAAGTATGAATTAAAATTTTTGTGACTTCATTTTTCCCTTCCCTGCCCTGCTCCTATTTCTGACTATCTACACAGAATACTGTTTGCCAGGAATTTTTAATGCAGATTTGAGCAAGGAAGGCTCTGGTCAAAGGCTACGACAGCTGGGCTAAAGAAGGACTTTCTTGGCCTCTCTGTATAGGCATTGTTCAAAGAACCAAGTCAGAAGCCTACGGCCTTGGGAAAATGAGAACAAAGGCATGCCTTAATTATATTGCATGGAAAACTGGATCTGAGAGAAACTCTAGCAAAGGCTAACATGAAATTTTACAGACACAGTGTCATGTCAGTCATGAATGCAACTGAATGCATAGGAACAGGACAGAAAGACGAGAGAGCCAACCTGGATCTACCAACTACTGATGTTTGGTACAGGCAGAAAAAATGTTACATTATATATGTAGAAGAAGACAGCCAGCAGCTGAAAGTGAACCAAACAGCTTTTAAGTGATTCTCTGACAGTGCTAAAATGCTACAGAGTACCCCTGTTGCTTTCTACAAACCAGTTTCTGGCCAAATCAGTCATCTAGCCAGGAGACCAGAAGTATTTTTGTGTGCAATATTGCCCAGAGCCTTTGCTGAGTCACTTTGCATTTTTCTGTGTCCACCAGCATATTAATAGACATCAGAATTCAATTACTGATTCATGTAGTTGTATTAGCTCAGCATTTCCCAGACTCGTGAGCTTTTGCTGGTAGTCTGCGGGTCTACCCTGCATTCATTCTGCTGCCTGCCTTACGTCATTACATGAATTGGTATAATTGCCCAGCAGAGCACTGCCTGGCATGTCTCATTATCATTCTTTAATTACAGCAGGACTAAATGGCATGTCATTTACTTGTAAAAACTATTCACTGTATATTACAAAAGTGATGATAAACTAATCTCTCAGCTTTGGCTTCAGCTTGGACCTGACATTTTTATAGACATCTATACTTCATTCTCGTAGTTCATGACAACAGATGCCCTTGACTAAGCTGTTGCCTGTTAATAAGCAATCTATCCTAATTCATTATCTCACACTTTATTAAGCATAGGTAAACAAGAGTCTGGGAAATTCTTTTATTGCTTATTTGACTTGTTAGTGAATGTTCACACTAATTTGAGCTATTCTCCCTCTTAGCTCCTACTTGCTGATTCCAGTGACTAAAACTACATTTCAGCTGGACTTACGTAAGTTTTGTAGTACAAATACAAACTAACACACTCTGCCTCCATATTGGCCCCTCTACCCTAGCTCTTTTGCTGTCCCTTCTCTTTGCAAAGTGATGGCAATGAAGTCCATCTGAAAAAAGACTCTTGTAGGCAATACTTACTCTACTCAACGTAGGCTGAGCAAACCGCCTGGATCAGGGTTCTCAAGGACTCTGCCGCAGAAGAGGCAAAACTGCACTTAAACTTGGGGAAAGCAAGAAAAACAGGAGGGGAAAAAAATCTACAGGAATTTGTAATCTGGTAAGCAGGTGTGGGGGAATCATAATTTCAAATCCAAATACTTAAAACTCCTCCTCGGTCCGGTTTTAGAAATCTGAGACCTTTTGTATTTCTAGCCCTTTGTACAGTCCTATGCCAAGCAAGCCAGACAACAGAATAAAGTTTTGCCTCCCAGCACAAGGCTGAGTTGCATAAAGTCTGTAGTCCTAGTGAATGATCTACAAGGAATCCTGTCATTGCTCTCTACATAAATGTCATCACCTTAAGCTGATGAAATTGGATTGTGTTTTTAGATCTAACATGCTTAAATCCAAAAAGAGTTTCCAGGTGACAGAAGTAAAACAAATACTTTACTGTGTAAGTGCAAAGTCAAGACTACCCAGGTTGGTTTAGTACTGAAAGAAAGAAAAAGTACTACGTTCTGTAGGGAGCATATGCCATTTTCCATTTAGGCTGAGGGGAAATGCTGTTAGCCCCAGTAGTTGAATACAGAAATCCTGACTATGAATTAGTTTTTCTCCACCACACTGAACACAGCCATCTTTATACTGAGTGAAGTGGGCAATATTAACACCCTAAAACAATCAGGATTTAGTTTCATGCCCACACAGGAGGTTCAGCACACTAAATGACTGAAAGGTACCACATATGTGGAAGATTTGTTTTTCTTTTTATAAGACGTGCTTCAGTGTATAGCTGCTAGATTGCTGCTAGAAAGGGCAGCTGTGAGAGGAGAAAACATGATAAGCAAAACCACAGTTACTGTCTGGAGACAAGCACGTCTTCAAGAAAGGATGAAAGAAAATATTCACCTGATTTAAGCCGTTAATTTAAAGTAGAAATTGCTAAGCAAAGTGCAATGAGAGCATGTTCTCTGTTCCACGAACCACTTCTGGCTTGAATCCACAAGCAGAATGTTGTATTTTCCCCACTGTGGACAATTTATGGAAAACTCACCTGCTAGACCCAGAATGTTTACATTGCTTTGTAATGCATATTTCCATCAAAATCTTATTTGTACTGGAGGACCCATGGCCTTTTCACACATGAAATGGAAGTATTTCATACAGCTAATAGGAACTAATTATTTAAAGCAGTGACCACCACTTACTGGGAATCATTTCAAGTAAAACAAAGAAATGAGCAGTGATTATTCTACACTACAGTTTGAAGGAAATCCTGCAAAGCTGAATAATGCATTTTACTAATAAGTGTTCTTCTCCCCAAAATGTTCTTACTAGAAAAGTCTCGGTTACAATAACTGAACTGATCAACTCCCACAAGAAACATGAAAAACACCCTTTCAGCATAGCATTTGATAGAAGAACAGAGAACAAGGGGGAAAAGGAAATACAGGAAACAAACAAAAAATAATCCTTTTATCTGCTCTTTTGTTTAGTGCAAGGTATCCTACCCCACTCCGCACAAACCATTTTTAAAGCAAAAAACAATGACATTTGTTGCTAAGCAAAAAAATTCTACAGCAGGCTCCAGCTGTGACTCATGCACGGATGCACAGACACTGCAGATGCTCTTGGTTAACGCACCTAAGTCATCTTTGGAGATAGCACAAATTGACAACAGGAATGACGACTAAAATTAAAAATTGTACTACAAAAGTAATGTCAGAATAGAATAAAGTGGTTTAATACACTGACTACTTCTGTCAGGCCAGCTGTAGGTGAAAGTCAGCTAACAAAAGAACATTTTAGCCGGTCTTTTAAAAGAGGTTTCTCTATAAAACTCCATCATTTCATCTTGTGATTCTTAAATAACGCCATGAGAATGACAGGTTACGATGCTGCAGAATTAATGGACTTCTACCAGCAGGACATCCTTCCCTCTCTCCTCAGGAAAGAAGGGCACAATTTTGCTTGGCATATGAAAACACTGAAGACAGCAGCCAAATCGCACATTTACTTTCCATTTATCTCAGGAGCCAACAGAAACCTCTGAAAAGGAAAAACATCAAACTTACTTTTTTGCCTCTTTTTTTCTAATATTTTCCTAGTGATTAGTAAAACAGTAACCCCATCTCCATCAGCAGATTAATTTCATAAAACAGCAGTGATTTTATAATTCGTATTCTGGCAGGGATGAAAGTATGGCAATAACAGGAAAAATATTTCAAAGATGTCAAAGCAGATATAAGTAACATGCACTTTATATAAAAAATTATATTCCAGAAATAAATGGGTTATTACATCCGTTAAGTGTCCTAGGTAGTCTTAAACCATTTGGTAGAGTCTCTTTGCCTTCTGTGCATCCTCCTGTCTCAGACGTTGGGCTAACAGCTGCTGCACGGGTATTTAAAATCCTGGTCTCAAAGGCTAATGCACGTATTATTTATTGTTGGGCAATGATGTAGTCATATGGTGGCAAGCACTATGATAAACTGCCAGGTTTTGGTACACTGATTTTGGATGTTCTTAAATACCAACACACTATAAAATATTGCTGCTTTGCTCAAAATACTTTAGCCTGGAGAAGAGAAGCCTCCAGGGAGACCTTATCGTGGCCTTTCAATACTTAAAGGGGGCTTATAAGAAAGATAGGGACAGACTTTTCACCAGGGCCTGTAGTGATAGAACAAGGTGTAACGGTTTTAAACTAAGAGAGGGTAGATTTAGACTAGACATAAGGAAGAAATTTTTTACTATGTGGGTAGTGAGACACTGGAAGAGGTTGCCCAGATAAGGTGTGGATGCCCACGCCCTGGAAGTGTTCAAGGACAGGTTGGATGAGGCTTTGAGCAACCTGACCTAGTGGAAGATGTCCCTGTCCACAGCAGGGGGAGTTAAAGGTCTCTTCCAACACAAACCATTTCACGATTCTATGAAATTGCCAAAATATTCTTACAAAATGACAATAAAACATCAATTCATCTCTATTCAGGCACAAATCCACAGTACTATTGCAGGCAAAGGTCTTAGGACTACGTCTTCCGTTTGTGTTCCGTTTTATATAAACTTCACCTTAAACAGGCGTTAGACAAACTGTACAACTGTAATCAGCCCCTTGGTTATCACAGTTGGGGTTCCATGTTTTTTCCCAAAAGCCTCCTGTGGGCGCAGACTCACAGTAATCAGCCCAGATGCCCCAGTTTCTAAGAGGTCCAACAGTCCGCACCATTATATTCAAGGTGCAGGGGGCCCTACACACTCTTAAGGCAGCCCAATTTTTCCTCGAGGCTGTTGTTAAGAGGAATCAGTGATCTGCTTCTAGCTGAAGAAATATTTAATTGAATCTTTTATGAATTATGCAAGGAAGCCAACAATTTCCAACCCTGTAATTATTGTTATTTTGTAAGAATANAAATTACTACTCCACAAAGCAGTTTCCTCGGACTATAAAAATCAGAGATTTAAAAGCAGTGTTTTGTATATAAACCAAGGCTGTCTTCGTGTTTATTATTTCATGTAGGGTTTTGTAGTTTTAAACCAACAAACAACGACTACTTTTGTGCCTGAAGTCAGAACAACTCCATCACTGTCAAGTTAGAAGAAGTGAGCATAAACTGAGAAGGAAGCTGCTACTGGTTGGGAGCCAGTAGCTGAGTAGTCTTATTCCAGAACTATGAAAAAGCCTGAAAAGATAAGACAAAGCAAAGACAAGCACCTAGGCAGGAGTGAGGAAGTATGACTCCAGAAAATGTGAATATTGTTACACT
>VYZW01033115.1:86378-110237 GCA_013401315.1 Balaeniceps rex
GAGGCCACTCTCAATAATCTTTGAATACTCACAGCAATTGGGAGAAGTGCCCAAGGACTAGAGGAAAGCAAATGCCAGTCCTATCTGCAAGAAGGGTAAGGAGGAAGGACCAGGAAACTACAGTATGGTCAACCTCACCTCAATGAGGTGATGGAGCAACAGATATTGGAAACGATTTCCAGGCACATGAAGGACAAGAAAATCATCAGGAGTAGTCAGCACGGCTTCATCGAGGGGAAGTCATGCTTGACCAACTGCATAAACTTCTATGATTAAATAAATTACTGGCTTGGTAGATGAGGGCAGAGCAGTGGATATAGTCTTCCTTGACTTCAAGAAGGCTTTTAACACCATCTTAGATGAGCAGACAACGAGGTGGATTGCAAATTGGCTGAGCAGCCGGTCCCAGAGCGGTGATCAGTGCTGATCAAAGCCTTGCTGGAGGCCACTAACACTGTACCCCAGGGGTCAATACCAGGTCCAATCATGTTCAAAATCCTGGAGCATATGAGGAAAGGCTGAGAGAGCTGGGGCTGTTTAGCCTGGAGAAGAGAAGGCTCAGGTTGGTAATCTTACCAATGTGTACAAATATCTGAAGGGAGGGTGTAAAGATGGAGCCAGACTCTTTTCAGTGGTGCCCAGTGACAGGACCAGAGGCAATGGGCATAAACTGAAACACAGGAGGTTCCCTCTGAACAGCAGGAAACTTTTTCACTATGAGGGTGATTGAGCACCAGCACAGGTTGCCCAGGGACGCTGTGGAGTCTCTGTCCTTGGAGATATTCAAAAGCTCTCTGGATGTGGTCCTGGGCAACCAGCTCTAGCTAAACCTGCTTGAACAGGGGGGTTGGATCAGATGACCTCCAGAGGTCCCTTCCAACCTCAACCACTCTGTGATATGTTGAAATTTGCTTAAAAGAGGAAAGACACTCCACGGTATTTCCCCTCTTTTTATTATTCTGATTTCTTCCCAAAATAGCACAACAATGTACTTGCAAATGAAATTTGATACAAGAAATCTAACAAAACTAGCTTTGACACACACAAATTTCAATTAAACATTTCAGCACTTCTAAAGTGTCAGCATTTTTCAGCTAGTTTCATGAGTACTAATTCTAGCAGACAAGAAAAAGTCTTGTTTCTTAATTTAAGCAGAAGTGACTGTGAATCTACTGCTTTGGTGAAGGTTATAGGTGTTCTTCTATACAATTAAAAAAAAAAAAATCAGGAGTCACGGAGGGAAGAGTATGACCTAATTACAGGGGGAAGGCAATACAACTACAAACTCAAATAATTTAAACGCTTAACTTTGTAACAGAAATGTTCTTTCCTAGGTTTATTATAGCTTTTCAAAATACTCATGTACCATCAACATTTCATCATTTCATCTCTACGTGAACTATACTAGGCAACAGCAGCAAACAGCTACTATTAGCCCAAGAAGGGAGAGAAAAAATATGACGTACCCACACCCTCTCAGTAGTAGGTGGCTACAAGCATGTGGAAAGCAGAGCAAATACCATGTCAGAAATCCCTAAGCCAGCTCTAAGAGACTGACAGGCAGTTAAGATAGTAGTTAGGCACCGTTCTGCCTATTGGTATCATTAGATTACATTCCCAAACGAAATATTTGGCTCTAATTTGGGGATTGTTATCCACATGTACTGGGGTGTGCACACACATACACAGCCCTCCCTCCCAGACTGAACTTTAGTATCCTCAAATGTTGTACAGCCTTCCCTTTTAGTTCATGACCCAGTACGTGACCACATTCCTAATGCCTTAAGGACCGGAATGAGGTCCCCATCGCCACTAACAGTTCATCCTTCTGCCAAGCCCATTTGGAATTTTATGAAGCAAGTAAGAAACACATCCTAAGATCTGCCTAATAAGTTTCAGGAGACATTAAAACTACCAAAAAGTCAGGAGAGTCTTTAATACAATAGAAAATGTTCATTAATCTAAGTTCAGCAGCTGTTACTGATTACCGCATAGTCATATTTGGAAAAACAACATAAAGATTTAAAACTTTAGAAATTCATTTCTTTCAGAGCAGTTTTGTACAGAACAAACTCGTTTAATCTTGAAAGCACCATGAAGTGACACTACATACCAGCAAGCACAAAAAACAAGAACATCGTGGGACTTTACCATGTAAACTACACCTTGAATACCACTAAGGTAGATTTACACTGCAGGCTTGAGCACAGCACAGAGGTACTCAAACTGACTCAGGTATTATATGCCACTTAGCTCTGCATGCAATGTAGACATACCCTATATGTCCGAATATATCTCATTATTAATTAACTGAGCTCTGTAGCACAATATTTAGGCCCTCATTCTGCACCATCGAAGTCAACAGTCATTTTTCCATCAACTTCAGAAAGTGCAGGGTCAGGCTTGTAATCACAAACATACTTCTACTAACAAAACATTTGTTTCTAACATGAAGTTGTATCAAGTTCAAACATGAGTTTTGAGAGCATGCAGATTGCTTACAAATGCTTAAAAAGACTGGTTCAGAATCTTTCTTATATATACACACACAAGTCCATCTGTCACAGACAGGCAATGTAACTCAGAATCATGAGCTTGCTCTAGTTTTTGGTAGTGTCCTGCACACTTCTGAAAATTAAAAAATAAAAAATAAAAAAATAGTTGCCACAATGGATTTCTGACCATTCCAACTTGCACATGGATATGATCTCTTCTTGCTGCATCCAGTGAAGTTTCACAGTTGCTTCTCAAATGCAAACACCAAGTAAATACCTACAAAAGAAAAAGGAGTATTTAAAGTTTCAGCTTCCTCTGCCACTCAATTAAGTTTCAAAATGTAAACAGGTTGATACTCTGCCCAAACAACCTGTTAGCAGGTTATTGAAATTATAAAAACTGCTATGGTTTCCCAATGAGTAACTCCAGCATTCAATTCCAGCATGGTTTTAGACATGTTTTCACAACAGAGCTAAGAATGCACAAAAGCAAAATATTTTAAATACTGTTGATATGGTTAATGCAACGCTAACTTCAGTTAACGATATTACTGAAATGTGAATGTAATTCATAAATTACCATGCCATTCTACACATAATTAACATTCACTGGTACATAAAAAGTCATATGGAACTAAGTTTAAAGATTCCTTCACACACGCAGTAATGGACAATTAGGGATGAAATTATCAACTTCATTTTTAATTAAAAAGTGAATAAACTCATGGTACAAAATTACTTATTTTGCTCTTTTAAAATATCACAGACAAAGAAGAAATATCTACAAATGCTAGATGGCATTTTCTCAACTCCAGAACAGTCTGATTCTAGAAATGGATACTCATACAGTCCACACCAGCACCCTTAGGAAATACTTACTTGGCATATAATCAGTTATAGCTATTTCAGAAATTCTTACACTTCATACCAGACAGATAACTTAAACTAGTTTCTTGAGACTGTGACTGTAATTAAACATTTATGGATTTCCACTTGAACTCAGCTTTTGTTTCAATGGATGAGGTGCCACAGCTACATTGCAAACCTTTCAAGACAAGTCTTAGCAATGAAGCGAGGTGAAGTTCCATGTAAAGAGCAAGCTGTGCTTATACTCTATCAGAAGCTCTGTACTCCAAGTCTCTCTGAAAAAAGAGGCTACTTAGAAAATAGAGTCATCACTGAACTTCTAAAGGTATAAAAAGCCCCTCTCAATTAGATTAATAGTTTATGTAATACTTTTACATTGTTGGAATTAATGTCTACCTTAAGAGTCATACCTTTAAAAAATAGATAATAATTTCAGAAAGCAAACACCTTAACTAAAGATTTTTTCATTCATGAATTGAACAGTATTTGTTGTTTGTTTTTAAACCACTAACACAACCAGTATAATGGTCTGCAAAAACAGAAATGCTGGTTGGCTGCAGTTACACAGAAGTTAGTAATAATCTCTCTGGGAGTCAATTTTTATCCTTAGGATTCTCAGTCCTTTATATCTGAGTTTTATTAAACACAACATTGGAAAAAAATGATGTCAAAAGTTTTCCATGGCACATGCTCACAAAATTTCAAAACTTATTTAACAACAGTGCAGCCTTTTGGGTGTCTGAGGCACTGACTTTTTCTCCTCCCTTTATAAAACATTCAAATACCTCTTCACCATCCATGTTTTAATTGCTTTTTCCCAAAACATATATCACTACAGGCAAAGAGTAAAGCTTCAGTCCCTGTCTTCCCAAAACAGATTTGTGTTATTTTTGAGGAATGTACATCCCAACTGGAGTTTGTTTTCTAGTTGACTGATAACAGTATAATATCCGAGTGTACCAAACAGAAGTACAGTATCTAATCCTTTAACACTAGCATCTTCTTTTCATACATCCTAAGTAAGGCTTTCCCCAAACTATTTTAGCCCAAAAGTTTGCGTGGTAGAAGCTATTTAAATAAAGCAAAATTTCAACCTATTTTATGCATTTCTCTCCCAATTTCTTGAGATGTGTGCACTACATAATCTATACATAGGCATGTGAATAACACAAATAATAAAATCTTGTTGTATTTACAATTTGGATTTTCTTCCATAATCAACAGGCTATTTTACACACTTTCCATAGCAGTCATTCAGTCAATACTGAGTTTTCAAAACAATACTTACTTGTTGCTTCCCATTCAGATTTACTCAAGGTTCCCTAGAAGGGGACAAAAAAACCAAAAACACAGTTTCAACAAAAAATGAGGAAACAACAAAACACCGATTTAACTCAGGATAATCAATCTTTCACAGACCAACTTCTAACCACCCACACTGGCTGACTATTTAGGGACTAGAAGAGCATTACTGTAGACCACAGATACTTATTACTCAGTAACTAGGATGGTAGGGAATTGGAACACGCCAGATAACGGAACACAACTAAATTACACAGGTATAGGAGAATGGGCCAACGGTCTGTTGGGCTGGATGCCTCTGCAATGCAGAGCACGCTGGGCCCATTACCACACATCAGTGTGACTTGACCTGGCTCAAGCTGCTCTCCAGCCCGACATGCCCAATGCTTGTGCAGAAGTAAAGAAGAGGCCCTGTGTCATGGTGCTGCCACCTTCCCCAGGAATACTGCCTGCCTCCACCTAACACCTCCCTGCAGCCCACAAAAACTCTATTTGCAAGAGACTAACTCCCAACCCAGCTCACACCTTGTGAAAAAACAGCCTGCCCTGCAGCCTAGGAAACCTACTCCTAGCTCAGCCTTTCAGATGAAACCAGGACAAGTGCACAAATAAAAAGTTGCTGCCATTTACCTACCAATTAAGAAGCATGAGGTATAAACAACAACATGGTTTTCTGCTCTGCCCACTAACCCCCTTCCAGTGAGTCCTCACTGGGGGCATGATTTAACCCATATGCTACCCACTGACCAATCCTGACCAAATGATTCATCTTTTAAAACATTGGTGAAAAAAGGCTTGCTCAAGCAGATCTCTTCTCTGCCAGGTGACACAGCACCTGGCAAAAGAGGTCTTTGGTCTGCCTTGACCACTCTCATGTTCTTAAGCTTATTTCTTAAAAGAAGCATTTTTCTTTTAAAAATTTTTAGATATCAAATACAGAGAGCAGATTTCTTTTCCCTCATGATGTATGATTTTTGTATATGCAGTAAAAGGAATATATCTTCAAGAATTCAGAACATGAACGGTAGATAAACCAATGATTAAAAAAAGAAAAATCCAAGCAGAAAAACTTCAAGATGACCAACCTCATGCTATGTCTATGACAATGAAATAGGATGCCATCTATCAGTAACGGCATATGATTTTACTAAAACTACAACCTTTACTCGAACTAGTCTCAAATTTTGGTTCTCTCTTGTCAAAGAGCCTCAACACATAAAAAAAAAAAAGACCTAAAGTTCAGACTGAGAGAGCCAACATTGCTTATCAGGAACCATTCAGCATGAATAGCTAGGTCAAACCAAGCCTTTGCAAGGTTTCCATCCAGCCTGACTCCCCAAATGCACATATAGAAGCAAACACACAGTTATACACCACCCTGAATAGCTAGCCTGGCTACAGGTGGAGAGGCAATAGCTAAATGGCAGCAGTTCCTGGGGAAAAATGACAGCAGACATTGCTCGTCCTCCTGCTCACTTCCCAGGAACAGCAGCTGTGTTGGCTCCTGTCCATCATGCACACAACTCTGAGACCAATAGAGATGAATGAAAGGCTGGAAGGGGACCAGCTGCAGACAAATCCAACATTGTCATGTACTGCCAGGACAACAGAAGAAAGAAAAACCCTTTATAAAAACATGAGAAAGACAGCAAGCTCAGAAAGGTAGCATGTGCGTTAGAAGACAGGACTAGAAGCAGAAAAAACATATTTAATTGGACCGCTAGTCTAAAATCTAATATGACCTCCATTAAAGATGGTTCAGTATTCTTTTATTTCTGAAGTCATAAATCAAGTTGCCAAAACAGCAGAAATGTAGAAAAATATATGACAGGTTAGCAGACTAAGTTTTGTACAAGGTAAGATTACGACCATCACAAAGAAAGTTTCTTTTCATTCCAGAATGTGAACAGAGTATCATATTTAATAAACTTGAGGACAGAAATACATGGATTTAGTTTTATGCATGTAGGACTAGTCTAATTCTAGGAGCTCTGTTTTAAAAAACAGCATTTACAAAACTGGTAAAATCAGCCGAGAAGTGAGCTGGATCTTCTTCACCCAAAAAGACAATAGAAAAACAATGTTTAAGATTTCAAATACATACAGTATTATGAAGAAAGTTTTCAACTCTCCTGTCAGAGGATTAAAAGAAGAAAACTAAATCGGTAGTGTGAAAATCCAGAAACATAAGAAAATCCTTCAAATTAAGAAGAGTTATGTTAGAACAGCTGCCAAGGAAGATGGCAAAATATCCTTTCCCTTTTGCATTGTTACAAATTTCTTAATAGCTACCAACTTAAGTTAATTTCATTCTTTGAGTATCAGGTATAGATTAGATGAACTCCTCAGCCCTGCAGCTCTACGATTGTTCACACGCACAGAGACATTCATACCAATTTCATTGCAGTTGAAATGAAGAAGGCACCACATGCCTGAAAGATCAGGACCTCAATTTTAGACACCATTTGCTCTAGTGAAGTAAAGAAGGAACTTACCAATGGTAACTTTGCCTTGCCATCTTTGATGAACTCTTTTGCATGCTCATAGTCATCAGGTTTATCAGAAACAAGCCTGGAATCACCAAATGTAGAATATGGCTGGAGAACATAAAAAAAAAAAAAGAAGAAAAAAATATTAATTGCATAGTAAGATACATTAATCACATCAGTCAAGGGTTCCTCACAACACAGCCCAGAACAGAGGTCAGCCGTTATTAACAGGATCTTGAATTTAGATGTCTCCTTCAGAGCACCTATAAGATCAGATCTGATACTCCCTACTTCCCAGAAAATATGACACCCAGGATTTATAAATTAACTTTTATGCTTATGTCTCCAAAACAGGGGAAACAGAATACTATAAAAATTATTCTCCGTGTACAGCTCATTATGAGTACTAGCTAGATATACCCTCTTTTAGAACAGCAACTGAACAAACCAGCATCTCTTAAGCAGAAGTCCTAAGAAATGAGCAACTGTAAGATTTCAAGCCGAATGCTTAAAATGCTTTAATACACACAGGAGCTGTAACAGAAGTATAGAACTGATTCTTCAAAACTAATAAGTACTTATTAAGGATCCCAGTTACTGCATAATGATCTGTACTTAACAATGCAGGCCTCAATTGCAAGTGGCCACTAATTTAAGACAACTCTCACTTTTAGAATCATAGAATCATTTAGGTTGGAAAAGACCTTTAAGATCGAATCCAACCGTTAACTTAGCACTGCCAAGTCCACCACTAAACCATGTCCCTAAGCACCACATCTACACATCTTTTAAATACCTCCAGGGATGGGGACTCAACCACTTCCCTGGGCAGCCTGTTCCGATGCTTGACAACCCTTTCCGTGAAGAAATTTTTCCTAATGTCCAATCTAAACCTCCCCTGGCGCAACTTGGGGACATTTCTTCTGCTTGCTACTTGGCAGAAGAGACCAACACCCACCTCGCTACAACCTCCTTTCAGGTAGTTGTAGAGAGCGATGAGGTCTCCCCTAAGCCTCCTTTTCTCCAGGCTAAACAACCCCAGGTCCCTCAGCCATTCCTCATAGGACTTGTGCTCTAGACGCTTCACCAGCTTCGTTGCCCTTCTTTGGACTCCAGCACAATGTCTTTCTTGTTGTGAGGGACCCAAAACTGAACACAGTTTCAAGTCCCGGCCACACCAGTGCCAAGTACAGGGGCACAATCACTTCCCTAGTCCTGCTGGCCACACTATTTCTGACACAAGCCAGGATGATGTTGACTGCCTTGGCCACCTGGGCACACTGCTGGCTCATGTTCAGCCGGCTGTCAGCCACTACCCCCAGGGCCTTTTCTGCCAGGCAGCTTTCCAGCCACTCTTCCCCAAGCCTGTANGACGCCAACTGGAGTTAACTCCATTCACCACAACTCTTCGGGACCAGCCATCCAGCCAGTTTTTTACCCAGCAAAGAGTACACCCATCCAGGCCATAAACAGCCAGTTTCTCCAGGAGAATGCTGTGGGAAACAGTGTCAAAGGCTTTACTAAAGTCTAGGTAGACAACATCCACAGACTTTCCCTCATCCCCTAGGCAGGTCACCTTGTCATAGGAGATCAGGTTAGTCAAGCAGGACCTGCCTTCATAAACCCATGCTGACTGGGCCCAATCACCTGCTTGTCCTGTACATGCCACGTGATGGCATTCAAGGTGATCTGCTCCATAACCTTCCCCAGCACCAAGGTCAGACTGACAGGCCTGTAGTTCCCTGGATCCTCCTTCCAGCCCTTCTTGTAGATGGGCATCACATTTGCTAACCTCCAGTCAACTCGGACCTCCCCGGTTAGCCAGGACTGCTGATCAATGATGGAAAGAGGCTTGGTGAGCACTTCCGCCAGCTCCCTCAGGACCCTTGGGTGGATCCCATCCGGCCCCATACACTTGTGTTGTCTAAGTGGTGTAGCAGGTCGCATTTCCCCTTGGATTATGGGGGCTTCATTCTGCTCCCCGTCCCTGTCTTCCAGCTCAGGGGGCTGGGTACCCTGAGAACAACCGGTCTTACTATTAAAGACTGAGGCAAAGAAGGCATTGGGTACCTCAGCCTTTTCCTCAGCCTTTGTCACTCTGTTTCCCTCCGCATCCAACAGAGGATGGAGATTCTCCTTAGCCTTCCTTTTGTTGCTAATGTATTTATAGAAACATTTTTTATTGTCTTTTACAGCAGTACCCAGGTTAAGTTCTCATTGGGCTTTGGCCCTTCTAGTCTTCTCTCTGCATAACCTCACAGCATCCTTCTAGCCCTGCTAACTCCTGTGCAAAGACCCTTTCCCCACTTTGAGACAGGTGTACCCTGTCTGTTGCCAGCAGGCCTGGTGTCCTGTAAACCGACCCATGATCAAAAAACGCAAAATTCGGCCCATGACACCAGGCTCAGAGCCAGGTATTGATCTGCTGGCTCTTCCTGTGTCTTCCCTCGACATTCCCTGCAACTGGAAGGATAGAGGAGAACACTACTTGTGCTCCTGATCCCTTAATCAGTCATCCGAAGGCCCTGAAGTCTCTCTTGATTGCCCTCGGACTTCTTGTTGAAACTTCATCGCTACCTACCCGAAAAATCAATAGCGGATAGTAGTCTGAAGGCCGTAGCAGGGCAAGAAGCTTTCTCTTCACATCTTTAACCCGGGCCCCAGGGAGGCAGCAGACTTCCCTCAGAAGTGGGTCTGGTCTGCATATTGGGCCTTCTGTTCCCCTTAGGAGAGAGTCTCCTATGACAACGACCCACCTTTTTTTCCTTTATGGAAGCGGTTTTGACACAGGGCAGAGGCTGACTTAACCTTGGTGACACCTCCAAGCTAGATGAACCATTGTCCTCGTTAGTGTTTGGTTCCACTTGCACAGCCTCATACCTATTATGCAAGGGCACCCGAGAAGGTGGGGCAGTTGCAGAGGAGACATGCCTGCTGCGCCAGGCAGGAACTTGTTGCCATTGCCCCCTATCCCTTAAGTCACTGTGTTCAGCCAGGTGGAGAGAGGATAGGGAACCCTCTGTATCATGCATCTTGTCTGCCTGTTGGGCCTGTCCCAGGGAAGGCAGGGTGCGATTCCAGTAGCCTACCTCTCTCTCGCACTCCCTGATACTCCTCAACCTACTCACGTCCTCCCAGAGCTCTGTCACTAAGCAGGAGTTCCTCTACCTGGGCGCACCTCCTGCAGGTGTGCTCACTGCTGCCGGCCGTAAGAGTAGGGCACGCCTTGCAGTCTGACACCTGGGTGGCAGCATGTTCCCAGCAGAGCTCTGTCTGGGAAGCTGCATCAGTTGTGGTGGATGCAGAGCTTAGAGAGGCCATGGCTTTCTGCTGGGTGGATGCCATTGCTCCCTGGTCGAGCTGGAAGAGCTTCACTGCCCCTCCTGCACCCCGTTCTGCACAAACTGCCACGCCACACCCTTGCTGTTTGCCCACCCTGTTGGCGGGGCTCCTGGTCACTAGTACTCCCTAAGGGCTTCTTTTATCGGGGGGGGGGCTTGGCCGCCGTTGCTCCTGGCCCTGCCCAGGTTTCCTCAGCTGTTGTCATGTGAGCTGCCGGCTCCTAGAGGCTCTCTCAGCTCCCCCTGAGGTTCCCCTGGTTCAGGAAACCCTGCTGTGCACCGTGCTGGAGCACTCGGCTGCGGATCGTGCAGCCCTGGAGCTGCTCACCTTGGCGACTGAGAACAAAGCTGATATGTCAAAGGCTATACCACCATGCTACAGGCAGTATGAGCCCATACAAAGCACTGCCTCTTTCAGAGTCAACAATGAGAGTCAGGTCCACTTGCAGTCCGTATGACTCAGTTTAATAAGTCACCAGATACTTGACTTGATAGTTTTATGCTGAAAAATTCTACTGTTTGAGGGAGCAGGGAAATACAGAGAACTGTCAATAAAACCAAAGCCTCAGAGATGGCTTCTCTGAAGCTGCTAAGGTCATCCAGGATAAGAGCTTGAGGATAAAAAGAAGCAAAAACATTCGGCAAAAACATAAGCTCAGTTACAGTTAAGTACCATTTTCTTCTACAAACACAGCCTGTCCTTTTATTCCTACAAAGATTACTTTCTGACTTTTCAATCGATATGCCTTGCAAAAAGATCCAGCTGTCAGTCTCTTTCTACTGAGGAAGAAATGGATTACAGTTACCACTATCTGACACCAGGCATGATTCTTGTGCTTCTGCTTACTACTTAATAAAAACAAAAACTTGCCTGAAAACTGGAACTTTATCTACAAAACCGAATCACTCTGTTGGGTGCTGGTGCCCAGGTGATGGCAGCAGGGGGCTGCAGAGGTGGCCTCCATGAGGAGAGGCCAGGGCCAGGGCTTTCCCAGACACAGACAGTTCCACCAGCTCCAACAGAGCCACCACAGAGCACAGCTGAGCCCCTCAGGCACGACTAGGGCACCTCTGGGAAAACGTATCTAAGAAAGTGAAAAAAACCTGTGCAACAGCTGTGAGAGAAGAAGATGCGAAAATATCCTGCAGACACCAAGGCCAGAGAAGAAGGAGGGGGAGGAGGTGCTCCAGGCACCAGAAAAGAGACTCCCCTGCAGCCCTTGGAGAAGACCACAGTGATGCAGGATGTCCCTCTGCAGCCCATGGAGGACCACAGTGGAGCAGATATCCATGCTGCAGCCTGTGGAGGACCCCACGCTGCAGCAGGTAGACATGCCTTGAAGGAAGCTGCAGCCTCTGGAGAACCCACACAGGAGCAAGCTCCTGGCAGGAGCTGTGGCCCATGGAGAGGAGCCCAACCAGAAGCAGGTTTTCTGGCAGGAGCTGCAACCCTGTGAGGAACCAACCCATGCTGGAGCAGTCTGTTCCTGAAGGACTGTACCCAATGGAGAGAACACATGCTGAAGCAGTTTGTGAAGGACTGTATCCCATGGGAGGAACCCATGATGGAGCAGGGGAAGTGTGAGGAGGAAGGAGTGGCAGAGACAAAGTATTATGCAGTGACCACAACCCCCATTCCCCGTCCCCCTGCGCTGCTGAGTGGGGAAAGAAGGTAGAAAGGTCAGGAGTGAAGGAGTGAATTGAGCCTGGGAACAAGCAGTGGGTGGGGTGAAGGTGTTTTTAGGTTTGTTTTTGTTTCTCACCATCCTTTTTTTTTTTTGGTAATAAATTAAATTAATCTTCTCCAAGTTTAATCTGTTTTGCCCTTGAGGGTAACTGCTAAGCAATCTCCCTGTCTTTATCTTGACCCACAAGGTTTTTTTCTTATTTTCTCCCCCCATCCTGTTGGGAAGAGGGAACGAGAGAGCAGGTTGGTGGGTGTCTGGCAGCCAGTCAAGGTCAACCCACCACATTGCATTTTCAGCCACAGGAGTTTAGTTCTTCTATTGGTAGCCCTTAATTAACTGCACAATGTTCACAACAGGAATTTCTATTATTGCACAAATAATTAACAAGATGTAAAATGCTATTTAAATGAAGTTAACTCTATATTTACCTCCAAGGCCTGCATTCTCCTTAACAGCATTTTATGCTCCTCGTTCTTGATTTTTTCTTCATAGAATTCCCGAAATGTCATTTTGTAGACTAATTTCATACCATGTTTCTTTGCCATTCTGTCAAAATAATAAGCTTAATTAGGGAAGCCACAAAATTATTGTAGTTTTATTTTCAAAGGAACAATTTTAAGCCACAGTGACATCTTATGGTATTCACTAGGACTACGCTCTTTCTAGAACTCATTTTTTTTAGTACAGACATTTAGATGAAAAAAACCTGCACTACCACCACAAACTGTACTTTTTTTAATTAGGACAACAAAAATCTACACAGAAATAATTTACAAACATTTTAATAGAAAAATGTCTCTTCTCCCAACACACATAAGCAAGTTCCATTTGAAATTCCAGATAGACTACGCTATTTTCCCTGCAGTATAATCACCCTGTCACATCAGACATTATGGATATGTTTAGAGAACCTCTTTCTACTAGATTTAGTGCCTTACATCTCAATTATATGTAGACACTGTGGTCATACAACACTGAAGTTACAGGTGTCAAGTGACAGATGCTGTTATTTTTCACAGAGAACTACAAATGCAGTGTGTGAAAATACACAGGTTTGAAGGGAAAGCTTAATATTGTTTAGCAACCACACTGAGCTTGAACGGCAGAAAAAACCCCAACATGGAAACATTTGTCTGTACCTCAGGAGACAGGCCAGGAAATGCAAATCTGAATTCACACAGACGTAACAACAGAATGTATGCTCACAGAGTAAGAAGATTTAGAGGAAGAAAAAATAAGTTGTAGGAAAAACCCCATGAGCATCCAAAGAATGTTGGAGAAGACAAAAAAGAGGCACCATGATGAAGAGGATGTACAAGAAGGCTTGCTGACAAACTAAAGAAAGGTAGAATGAAACCCCAAAAAAAGTTAAGATTAAAGAAGAAAAAGTTGACAGCACTAAAGGTTTACTGACAGATCCAACATATCAGGTACAGACATTCTCGTGTGACACCTAGTTTAAGTCTTCACAGCTTCTGACCAGAGCACCTTCAACTGAGTGCAACGGACAGATTACAGTTGTGGATGGAAATGCAAAAAACCTCTTCATTTGGAGCAACAACAAAAAATGAAGAACTGAAAATTATAATAAGCAAGCCAAAATATAATTTTCTGCAAGTATTATGCAATGACACACAAGCTAAAAAATGCTTATTATTTTTCACAGCTTTCATCATATAATGAATTCAAAACTTAACTTACTCTTCCAGTAATGGAAAGTAAACCAAGAACTCGGGGACATCAACCACTTCTTCCAAGTGGAAATCATACTTGCAGCCAAACAAGGGATATTCTCCCTTCTTTTCAAATTTTACACTGTACACCTCATTTCCAAATGAATTTGTTTCTGAAGCTTCAAGTCGCTTTCTATAAAAAGAGATATAAACAACCATTAATTGACCAGTTTTTAACTTAACAGGCAGAGGAAACTACGCATAAGAGGCCTGAAAGCATTTCTCCCAGTACTACAGCATTCAGTGACATCTGTAGTTTCCCACCTCCCTTATCTAATAAGGCAATGAAACAGTGAAATGAAGAGAAGCAGCATGCTAGGTTTTAACAGTTTATCATTCCTATACAACACACCAAGGACTAAATGGACCTAGGAAACTAACCTTTAGCCAGGACACAGTCTACATGGACAAGTCAAGCTTCTTGGAACCACAGCAAAACCCTGACAAGTTATTCCCCAGGCTGTGGCTGCTTTGTCACTATTTAAGTTGCTACAGAGAGTTTATGTATCAAGATCTATACTCTATACCAGAAGAGCCATGGGTGCAAGACACTAGGATTAGTACAGATTTACCTGTTTGATTAAGTTCATGAGCAAGATTTTCCTGACTAGCATCCAAAATTGTTGCAAAAAACTCGCTTTTGTGTGCACAAACGTATCAGAGCACGGTGAGAACGACTATCACTTAACAATGCTTCACAGACTTTTGAAAGACTAATAGAATATAAAAGTACTTACACAAGTTCAAAGCTATTTGGAGTTGTGCCAATGAAATACCCTCCAGGAGAGAGGTTTCCACAAGCGTTTTTAAGCATCATGTCAGCCTGTTCGTATGTCTCAAATGAGTAATGATAAACAAATTGACAGCTGCAAATGTCAAAGCGCATATCTGGATCACCGTATTTGGAAGACAAGAGATCCTGAAATAGATTAAAAAGAAAAAAAAATTGTAACAAAAGCTATGAAACAAGCATGATTCACTTAAATCTTCCAACAAAATATGCTACTTCCATAATTCTTTGAAGTTTTTCCTTTCAGGCCCAACTCCTTCACATCTTCAACAAGAACAAGATGAAAAAGGTAAGAGTAAGAAAAAGTCCTCTGCTACAAAAAACCATACGTAACATCTGAGAACAAGAATACACATACACATTTCAAAGTTATCATGTCCTCTAATTCTTTTCATGTTGTCAAGTAACACCACTACACCTGAAAGGCCAAAACCCAAGGTTAGTTACCCAATAGTTTCCAGAGATATTTTACTGCTGAGGGTTTATAACCGGCCACCGTTTAGCTGGAAACAATTATTATAATAAAATGAATTTTCAGTTTATTAAGTCTCTGTAATGAGAACTGACCCATTAAACATATAATTGAGAGGAGGAGGGGTTGTTTTAAACACGGCAAATCGCCTGCCCACCAAGTTGTATTTGTCTGTATTCTCACACACATTTGTACACGTGTACCAACATACTCCTCCCCACCCCAGACCAAGTAACCAGTAACTCTGAAGAACCTGGAGCCCTTGAAATTTGTCAGGTTAAAGTTTGTCACAGTTTGACCCTGTAAGCATCAGTTCTCTAACTCTTCTTGATCAGGCTTCTTTTATTTATAGTGGCTTACTAGTACTGTATAACACAGGAGCACACAGGTTCTCCCCAAGGCCCACGATATGCATTCCATACTTAAAAATATTTCATACTTAACAGTTCTACCCGAGCTTCTCTTCTCTCCCAGACTTCCCATCCACCCACTCACTCTCAGTCTCTACCAGTTCATGCCACATACTGTCAACGTTCTGTATGTAGCAAGACAAAAATGGACACTTCACATACCCATAGCAATTTTATCTGTTCATTTACTCCCTCTCTGCATTTTGAGAGAGAGAGATACAGGAAACTGAGAAACAAAGGTGGGTGGAATTGGACAAGCTGTGAGAAGATTTTGCATTATATACAACATAGATGATAGATATACCAAGTCAGGGAGATGAACTTTTGTATCCACAGACAGACAGAACAGAGCGTGCAACAGAAAATACATGTGCATATTAAGACTGAGCTGTAATAGCAATGTGAAAATATCACTTTCTCTCCTGGCCAGGGCTCTCTCCTCTGACTGCAATTTTGAGCTGAGAAAGATGACTTGGAGTCTGCAACAGACTGTATTCCTCAGAAGAAGGGGAGGCAACCAAGAATTCAAGCCAGCAAGCCTTCCTGCAAGGCTGAAAAGAACAGTTTCAGCCTTTCCACAGATATGCTGGAACCAGGTAGGCTCTGTCCCTCAGCCTGCATCAGCAATGCACTCTCAGCCTGCATTTCTAGGAAGCAAAAGCAGTGCTGGTTACAAGACTGTCTCCTAAGCCTCAGCGATGTATTCAATATCGCCTCCAGACAGTCTAAGATATCGGCTCTGTCACACAAATTTTGAAGATAGGTATTAAAATGTCCCTTATTCATTCCAGCATAAAAAACACATTCACCAAGATAGTTTCCAACATCCCATGCTGGCTCCCAGAAGTAAGTAGCCATTCCCTTCCCCTTGTCAAGTGAAAGAAACTGAAAGCACCAGATTTATTATCTGAAAAAGACATTCAGGCTTCAAGAATGTTACACTGTAAAACACTAATGAAATGTATTTAACTATGTCTCAGTAACCGGTATAGTGGATTCTCCTGATGGTACAACAATCTGATCTTAAAAATATACATGCCCTAAATGTTACAGCACTAACATCACTTCCTATACTTGCTTAACACAAGATCGTTAGATCTCCAAAATATTATGAAGCATAGGAACTGTACCTTGGTACTATCTGCTTGTATAAATTCTGCATCAAAAATATGTTCATTATAACGACATCGGGCTTTCATGTCTTCATATCGCTGCTTGCACTGTTGCACAGAAATGTCAGCAATATCTAGAGAGAGAGAGAAATTTAAAAAAAAACAAAAAAAAACCTGTGCAAACTGCTCCCCAGACAAGAAAACTGGAATGATTACTGGAACACCAGATCCATTACAGCAGGGGTAAAAGTTGATCTTCAGTTACACTTTGATGGGAACAAACACTTTTATTTCCAATCTGTAGAGAAGGAACTTAATTTGCAGGAGGTGTTTGGGATTATAACTGTCATCTTCAGTTTTTACTTCAGACAAAAGTCGTAATCTGAAGATTTTAGAAAGCTCCCATCCTCAAAAGTGCAAAGCAAGCCTCCAAAATGTCAAGTGATGGATACTAGGTGATTGATACTAAGTGCTGTTAGCGTTAAGTGTCTGGTACGCATTAGCTAAAACAGTTCAGCTCCCAGAGTTTCTCCAACAGTACTGAAAGCTATTCACCTTCTTACAAATATACAAGATGTTGAAATGCAATTATTTGTGATATATGCTGACATATTGCATCATGGGAATTCTTATATTTTGTTTTTAAGACTGTTCCCCTCAGACATAAGAACTTCACTGAATCATATTACAACTAACAATATGTGATAAGTTTACACAAGAACTTTGTAAGCAAATTCATTAACTGTATTTGAAGACTGCCAACAGAAAAAGAAAGGCAAGAACGAACTGTAAAATGTAGAATACCCAGGATAATTCCCACTAAAGGAGTTTTATGAAATTTTAGTATCTATTAAATTTGAAGTTAGGTAATGCTTCCTCTGATTACCCTTGGCATGCTTTTTGGGAGAAGGGAAGATGGTATCTCCCTCCCAACATCTAAGCAAACTATTTAAATGAAAAATTATTTAATCAGACCATTTTTTGTCAAACCACTGTGGGGTTTGTTTGATTTTTTTAAATGTAACTCTTATGTGCGTATTTTCAGAACAGCTGAAAACACTACAAAAGATTAGATGTGGGAGAAAGTACATAAAATACAAAATGTCAGTCTTTTCCCCAGTGTTACACTCTGACTAAGACAATCTGTGGTAATTGTGCGTTTCTTTACTGATAGTAGTTTTTATTTATGAGTTGAACTGAAAGCTCATTACACTAAAAATCAATGGTTCTTGTATTTATGTTGGCAATGAAGTTGATGTCTTCAGGTTAAAAGACAAAAGAAGTCTTTTTGACAGAAGGTATATCACTGCATTCTTGGACTTACTAATAAAAGGAAATAATAAAAGACTGGAGATGTGCTTGTTTTTCCCATAGAAGACTGGTGTACTTTCCCTGGAAAGTTATTGTGTTTTCTTACCAGTACAGACAAGTTTTTTAATTCTGCCTTTTTTCCATTTCAGTAAGTCTCCACCTTTGCCACATCCTAGATCCAAAACAGTTATATCATTCTTTTTCCGTCGTACTCGGTCTATAAATTCACCTAGAAAAATAAAAAGAGAGAACGCATATACAGGTCTCTCTAATTTACTTGTGTTGTACAGAGATCCCTAAAGGACCAAAAGGGTTTGAGAATTTTAAAACATCTCAGAACTTACTTTGCCTATAAGCCTTCTTAACGTTACAGACTTAAATCTCCCTTTCTAGAAACCACTAATGATGAAAGCAACCACAAACTTTTAAAACTATGGAGAAGATAACGAATATTTTCTGTGCTTAATGCGCTTTGCATGTAATGTGACTGGAGCTCTGAACTGTTTCCCTGGCAGACAAAAGCAAAACTTCACATCGCTAAACAACCACCCTGTGCCTGAGTGGGGAAACAGGGTTCCCTTTCATTACCATTATAATGAAGGCAGATGTTATTTGAAAGTATGGGAAAGCCTTTTGCAAAAGAGTAAAAGCCAATTAAATGCATCATCCACAACTTTTCCTTGCAGTCACATTACAAAAATGCATCATGTTCTCCACTCACTCTCCTAGGCCTTGCAATAACCCTAGCTGCTTGTTTGCCGTCTTTTTCCCCTACATATACCAATTTCATTTTCTCTTCTATCTCCACTCTGCCTAGATTATCTCTGCTCTGGCTGATGTTGGCATATTATGCAAAACATACCAGCATGCTAGCAACTTTTCTTCACAGTAAGAGACATGAAATATGTTGGGTTACAACTGCTGTAACACCACACTACTGAAATTCATCATGACTGAAAGGCTTCAACACAGGCTCCAGGAAAGTCTTTACATAACCCAAAATATTGCTTCTAACTGCTCTGATACAACACAACAAAAAGCAGCATGCTAAGACAAATGGTGCCAACATCTCCTGGCATGGATCCCTCTTCATGAATCTGTGGCACTCTGACGGTAATTCTTTTCTTTGTTTGGAGATATCTGACGGTTTCGTTTCCTCACTCTGGAATTAATTTGTGGGATAGCAGACTTTGCCTTTATAAAAAGCTGCTGATTCTTAAAGAATACATCCTCTAGTTTTTTATCTTTTTAAACTGTTGACTATGGGTAATACAGAAAATATTTACATGTTCAAGTTTCCTACAGAATTGCTTAATCTAAACGTAAGGACAGACTGCTTTGGGAAAATGGCTATGAAATTATTTGAGATAGATTTAAATAACAAGAACAGCTCAGTCTAACAAGAACAGATAGATTCTTTGTGATTTAAAGCTGTACATTTCTCTCTAAAAATGTCATGAAGAAAAACAGTTTCCAGTATGAACTTTTTCTATTTTTCAGATCAGTTGATCTTTAAAACTTTAGCATGTATTTGGCACTCCAACAATATAAAACACTATCACAAAGATTCAAAATAAAAATAAACTGCATTTGAAAATCTTACTATGTATTAAGAGACAAAGTGCCATAATCAACATCAGAAAGCAGAAAAAAGTTACATTTTGATACAAAAATTCATTATATTTTATTAAAGTCTAAGCAATCAATTAAGGAAGCTTACCAATGAGGACACTCTTTGTCCAATTATTAAAGTTTCGGAGGTAGAATATGCGAGACTGGCTACGTTTTTCCAATCCAACTTCTTGAAGTTCATTATAATGTGCAGCTACAGCTTGCCCATGGCCTATCTCACGCTGTAGAAATGAGGGAAGGAACAGACTCAAGCACTGAATCCTTTTTATTACTTTTTCAGTTAATCAAAAAACCTGTATTCACTTTGAGCATTTCAGAAAGTAAACAAGTAACACTATGAAGAGCACCATCATTATATATATAAAAGCATTTCCCGTATCTGTCACGGTACTGACATCAGCACTTCAATTATCACAGAGACAACTCCCTTAAAAATTTAATCCCCTTTTCAGTTGGTAATTTCTGATGGATGATGCCCAGCATCTTTCCTTCACAGGAATACTTAACTTCCAGTTCTCTAATACTCTCACCAATCTCAAAGAATCAGTTTCATTCCCCTTAAGCCTGGGATTGAAGAAAAGGATGTTCCTTCTTGAGGAACTTTAGGCTTCTTCAAAAACCCTGTTTCAGAAATTCAGTGTTTACATCTAACAGAAGTGTATAAACTGCCAATTTAACCAAAATGCCAACTAGCTGATGTCACATAAAGCCCTAAGTGGATAATCCCACTGCCAGAGCTTTAAAGAGACCATGATAAGGGAATGAGAGTAATGACTTGACAATATATCCCATTTAATGTTTAACAGTTAGCTGCAATGTCTCTGTTTCAGCCTTAACTCCAAGAGATTCCTGTCCCATGTGACACAGAGAAGCAGTCTACACCCAGATATTATGCTAACATTTCTGCACCTTGGAAATAATCTTCAATTATATACATGAAATTAAAATAAATTGTAAATAAAATACAAAGTAACAGGACGTGGAGAACCAACACAAATTCTGTGAGGCACAAAAGTGTTTGAAATAACAGTACAAACTAGAATGAAGGATTCTCAGTTAAAACCCACAAACATGCCACAAAGTCCCAGCCAGTATGAATTCACACAGCAATTAAGAGCATTCCCAACAGCTGACTACAGAAGTCAACATCCTGATATCTTATTCAAATAGCAGTTCCTCAAGGGAAAAGAAAGTTTGACTGACTTTAATATACTACATGAACTCCTCAATGTTTCATATAATTTTGGTAACCTTCAGAATGAACACAGACATACTTGTCTGGAATCTCTGTGACCCCATCATCTGTTTATTACCACACTCAGCTGACTGATACTAACAAATATCTTGACCATTTCTAGTCTTTTTTAGGGTAAGTACAGATGGCTCCCTGAATGGCCACTGAGGGTGACATAAGCTAGAGTGGCTGACTTTGACAGATGGGGGGGACATATTCATACAATCCATTAATGCACCTCAGCTGCTGCAAGCATAGTTGCAAACAGCCATCAGCAATAACACCTAGATGCTGGCAGCTGTATTCAATGCAATCACCTCTCTACACCCTTAAGCTACACAAAGACAATGTATTTCTTGTCCACCTAAACCTTATCCCAGAACTACCTTATTAAAAAGATGAAAGGGCTAATAATGTTTCTACCACAACAAAGGGCACCCTTTATTTTACCAGCTTGCTTAGCCATAAGTTAACATCCTGGAAAAATTCCGAACAGAGAAAAAAAAACATTAGGTCAAAGACATTTTCAAATTATACTCAAATATCCCAAAAGGTCAAAATTAGACTGGATATTACAGCATCAGTTTCAGCAAGCTCATACATAATAAAGGACAGCATCATATAAAACATTGTCCTTTTAACTGGGAGGGTGGAAAGGATAAATATTTTCTGCTACTCTTGCAGTCTTTAAAAAAAAAGTGTAAACCTTTCAGTACTTCATTTTGCTAACAAATCACACTGAAATTATATCACAGAGGATGCAGTTTGTAGAGTTTTCTAAATTATACAATACCTTATTGAGGAAATTAAAGGAAAAAATTATCTTATGGAAGAACCTCCCATGCACAGATAACTACACTAAGGCACAGGATAACAACATAAAAAAACATACCACTTCAAGATATGGGACTTGGGCTAATGCCAGTAAACGCTACACCACACTACACTACCAGACTGCTACCACATAGATGATGGAATGATAATCTTAGAATTAGACTAAGCATGCGCTGAGAACAGTTTTCTTAACATTCTAATTACTAGCCCTCTTCTGTTAAACCCAACATGACTTCTGCACCTGTTATTTTGCTAGGAAGCTACCCACAAACTTTGACATTTGGTGTTTCATGCTGGTTCACATATGTTTAGCATAAATATTTTCAACCTTTTCTTGAGCTAAGGCTTTGAAACAAGTATTTGAACATAGCTCAAAATAAATTATACTCACTACTTTCTTAGGAGGTTCATCTTCAGGATCCAAATTCTTCCTTTTTGCTCTGCTGTCCTGATTAACACTACCAACTTCTTTTTCATTTTCGGTGGGGTGCACTGTACCTGAAGTTGAACTATCACCTTCCCAACCAATACCTGAATCTGCCTCTAAAGTATGAGGTGTTTTCTCCACTTCTTCATCCAAATTCCTCTCTACTTCCTGTTCTTCTACCTTGGTTGTATCAGCCATTTTTGACAGGTTAGTCCCCTTGTCCATTGATCAGAATAGAAATCTATAGAGGGGGGGGAAAAAAAAAAACAAACCACCAACTATTTTCAGTGTTGAATTTCACTTACTCGTGGTTACATCATGACTTTCAATCACAATACTGGCATTATAAAGAAGAACATGCCTTTGCCCTAGACAACATATAAACTTCAAAATTGTCAAAAATGTCTATTTAATAAACATAGCACAATAAAATATGTGGAATCTCAAAGTACTCTCATTACAATAAGATCAAATTAAGATAAATCTTTACTCTTCATGTTTGAGTCTTTCTTAGCTATCTTTATTGATTCAACTGCAAAGCATTATTGGTTTTGAGTCTGTAATCTCCCTTTTCCCCCTCCTCACATAAAGTAACCTACAAATCACTTTAAGTTTAGAAACACAAGCTGTCAGTCCCTCAAATTAGTAAATTCATTATTTAATCTGATATACTTTCAAATGGATGCCCTCCAACAAAAAAAAAAAATCAAGGTGTTTTTAAAGAGCAAATTTTCATAGTTGTGGATTTTCAAGTTTGCCAAGAATATCCACTATGCCTCAAGCTTCGCTAACAGTAGGATTCTTCAGCTGTAACTGCATTGCTATATCTCCACTTCACAAAAATCTACGCAGTCTGTAGGGCTGCAAATCAGTGCTACAAAGCTCATTTCATCTCTGGCACATCCTAGCCTTCTTGACACCATCATCAGGAAGCAGGGCACCTACTTTTCAATCAAGCATAGGAGAGGACAATTTGGCAACTCCTTTTCTAAAACAGTGGCCTATTTCAGTCTGACAAAAAACATGCACTCTCCGCTGTATCTAGGCTTAAGCCTCCTAATGAGGGCCAAAACACATTCATTAAGTGGACCACAGAGACCCCAGAGCAGCTTTCCTCAAAACAGATGGCCTCAAAGTATGACTTATGGAAATAACTTTTCCACTACGGTACAGCGTCTAACTCATGCTTCCGAAGAAGCACACCCCTTCTTATCGTCACTCGGCAGCTCACCAGACGCTTTTAAGGCCTACATTCAGAAACGATCAGAATTTCAGAACCAGCGATGTCAACCAAGTGCCCAGGGGGCAGCTCCTTCGGAAGAAAAGCCGGAGAGCTCAAAGCACCAGGGGAACGGGGGGGACGGGACAGGACTGCGGTCGCGGCCCAGGAAGTGCAAAAAAGCGGCAGACACTGTAGCGCCAGCCCCCAGCCAACCCGTCAGCGGCCCGGGCCCTGAAGACGTTTAGCTGCGTCACGGGGGGCTGCGCGAAGGGAGGGAGGATCAGAGGGAGGGCGTCCCGGCGCCGGCAGGCACAGACCCTGCGGCGGGGCGCTCCCCCCGCGGCCAGGCCGCCGCCCGGGCGGTTTCAGAGGGACGCAGGAGCTCGCCGAGGCCCGGCCCACCGCAACAACGGACAAAGCGCGCGCCGCCGCGACGCCACCCAGCGAGCCCCGGCGCGGCCGCAGCCGATTGGCGAGGGCCGGTGGCGCAGCACAGCCTC